>LIEC01006116.1:0-176361 GCA_001925005.1 Drosera capensis
GTAGATTAAATGATTAATGTTAAAAACCTAGTGTTTTTTATATTTATTAATCTGAAGATAGCGTTCTGGTTTTATTTTCAAACTAGATATCTTGGTTGTTTTATCATTCAAAAAATATTTTTTCTTCAATAAATACTACACAAATTCAATACACATAAATATTTCTGTTGGATTAAATAGTTAAACTAATATAGGATGAACGGAGTATTTTATTTTGAAATCAACTACTGCTAGTCATCATCTAGGACTAAGAAACTCAGCGCTTTTGAAATACTGTATTTTTTATTATTATTTTTCTTTTTTGATAAAAGAAATCCAATAAAACATCAACATAACCGATCAGCTTTCAGTTAGTGACGTTCCCCCTCAACCACTTAAGAGCTCATGACAGTTCCCCCTCAACCACTTAAGAGCTCATGTCATGATCACAATATGTTCATGACTCCAAACAATTGATTATCCGTGGCAATGATTTTATTCAGAAATCTGGTGCAGTACTTGACATGAGAAGAGAGTGTATAGACAACGAAATTTTGTTTAGACTGCAACCACACAAAGTTACACGTGGTATTCATCGGTTGCTGAGTCTAAAGTATAGTCAATCTGTGAGGAAGTTGTAATGATCGTATAGTCGATCTGTGAGAAAGTTATAATGATCATAAATATGTCCGTGAGCGCTTGGTCACGTGATAAACAGTTAGCGGCCACGACGCAGAGCTATTTTGCCTAGACAAACTTATCTTGCAATCATCTACAAACTTATCCAGCGGTTTGATATCTTACACCAAGCCTAACATATATTTTCTGATCTGGCATCTCTCTGATCTAGCAAACATGAATAAGAAATTAACAACATGACGGTGGCCCAACCATGGCACGGCAACAGCTAGGCCACCCGCTTCCTGTTAGACTTCATACAGCATTCCCACTTCAATCAGTTGCGACATAGGAATGCCGAGTTCAGGCAATCCGGACGTGCAGTTCTTATGCATCGCTTCATAAAACGGTAGCATATACCTGTCGAACCAGCCAGCGTTCTTTCCCACATAAAACCTCGTCTTTCCTCGAACATGAACTATATCGGTGATATCAACATCCTGTCCCCACTTCTGATCTTCAAGGTCTTGCTCGCCCGAACAACGTTGCAAGCCAGCGGTCACTTGTCTCACGAACTCATCTCCTTTTAGATCCAAATTATCAGCATACCCGTATTGGATCACGCATCTGTATGTTCCTGGAGCACCGAGTTCAGTAATATGAAGTCGGTCCTGTGGCTCCACTTTAGGAACCATCAAGTACCGTAGGGTAGTAAAGATCGTGATTTCCTGAAGAGATTTCGTGTTCTTGATGTAGTGTCCTAGGAAAGGGGTGATGCCGTCTTGAATGCTGGTGTAGAAAAAGCAGATACCAGGGACCCTATGGACGCTAGGGTCGGACAACAGGTCCCCTAGCTTGCTGGTGTCTACTTTGTTCCTCAACTCGAACTCGAGCTTCCTTTGCCTTCCGTAGTACCAACCAAACATGATGAAGGCGAGGATGAGAGAGATGGCGAAAGGGATCCATCCGCCCTGTGGTAGCTTGGTCAAAACAGCGCTCACATAAACAGACTCCATTGTAAAGAAGGTCATGAAGAAAAGGGCAATGAGTATCGCTGGTGTCCTCCATATTATGATCATGACTAAGGTTAGAAGTGTGGTGGTGATCACCATGACCATACAAACGACAACACCTGCATCAAAAGATACCTTGCATCAGATACGAGGATAAATACAAATGGAAAGACAACAATCCAAATAATCCCGCCAAATATAGGGTTTCAAGTAGAGAAGGGGTGGACTTACTACCTGTTGCAAGAAAGAGAAATAGAGAGAGTTTTCTGCTACCCTTTGGAAATGACAAACTACTTATCTCATTGTTGGGGAAATGGTTGCATTAGATATGAAGATTTTGATTAGATGAGAAAGCAAAGATGAATGTAGTCTCTTAGGAAGAGAAAGGTATCAATATCCCATGCTAGTCCAAATTCAAAAAAAGTGCAGTTGTATTATCTGCGGTAAAGATAAAGAGTGTTTTTGTCCTGTCATACCAAAGGCATTGCCGATCTGTTGTCCATTTCCAAAGATAAGGATGATGGCCAAGCAAAGGACCATGAGGGTGTAGTTGACTTCAGGCGAGTAAACCATGCCTTCTTTCTTAGGGGAAGTGTGCACCACCTTGACACGTGGAAAATAATCGAGCACAACGGATTGCTTGACCACAGAAAAAGCAGCAGATATCAGCGATTGACTGGCGACAATGGCTGCAAGAGTGGACACGATGAACATAGGCCAGTATACTGGTTTTGGGATGAACTTGTAGAATCCGTCAGTGAAATCATTAGGATGCTTGATGAGGTATGCTGTTTGGCCCACGTAAGTGAGAGCTAAAGACGGATATATTGCGAACATGAACGCAGCCTGAAGGAGAGAGAACAAGTTCTTAGTCCTTGTGATATCGCGCAAGCTATGATGGTAAATTTTCCAAGCGCAAACTTCTCATAAGCACTAACGTAATTTAACGTAATTAGCTAACCTGAATGGACTGTTTGTTGAAATGACCAAGATCAGCAAATAATGCCTCAGAACCTGGGGGGAAAAAAGGAGATAAATCAACCATATGTCACCAGTTCTTCGCAAAGAAGAAAATTAATCAGCTGAGCTTCATGATCGAGAAGCCACGAGCAGACGAGTCAAGAATGTACAGTATTATGCCCAAATGAGCTAATAACTTAATACAACAGATCAGCATAACGTCAAACTGATATGGCAAGTAGCTAGTCATTCGTTCTGACAAACGCAGAATAATGAATTGAATGGGAATGCTTACCGGTGATGCAGAGGACGATGCTGCCGAGTAACCGCCATCCATGCGAGCCATTTCTCAAAAAGAAGGTGACAATATAATGTGGGGATAATGACTTGAATATCGCCGGGTAAAAATGTACAATGTTGTAAATCCCGATCAGGGGCGTAGTCAAGGTCCATGTGGCCATGATCGGAGAGAAAAGGAAGCTCACTTTCGATGTGCCAAATCTTTGCAGCAGAAATAGTACAATCAGAATCGCAGCTGAGACAGCCTCTACCATTGCTGTAACATGGAAGAAAAATATCAACCAAGGAGAGAAGAGCTTAACCACACATTGTTCCAAAAAAGGTCACCATCATAGAACAACAATTCACCAAATCTTAATCCCGACATCAGCCATATGGACATAGTAAATCTTGGAACATAACTCTCTTGATAAACTGATTTGAGAACACTCACTCGTTGGGATACTAATTCGGGAACTTACACTGTTTGAATTTCGGAAAAGGAGCTCTTATGCCCTCAATTGCTGATAACACTGAAGAAAGAAAGAAGAGTTGGTAACCACTTCGATAAACATGATTAAGAACTAAGATTCAACATGACCACAAAAGAATGAGTCGCCAATTTTCTACCTGAAATAGCAGGTGTAAGTATGCCATCACCAATCATCATGCACATCCCAAGCATCGCGATAAAGAGTAAAACCCTTGTGGCAATGACACTTTTTTGGAAAAATTTGGCAAGTCTACTCTGCTTTATGGTGCCTTCATACGGGACAACATTTGAAGCAGCTGCACCGCTCTTAGAAAATCTGATTCCGAGATTCATGTTCTTGCAAAGCAATGAGTACAACGCAAATGTTCCACCTACAGAGATGCATCTTATCCACGTTAACGCAGACCAGCAACTAGTCCGTCAAATACGACACTGAAGTATGCTAGACCCATTACTGCACTGATGAAGCGATCATTCATATACAAAACATTGAGAGTTCTGGTTTTCAGGGCAAAAAGAGTGAAGCCAATGACATCAAGTGCATAAGTAAATAAGCACCCAGCACGTTGGAATAATAAATATTAAAAAAAAATTAGCACAAAGCGCCTAAGAGGATTCATTATAGGCCAGATTGTAGCACCCATAAGGGATGGCAGATATCAAGTTGACTAGATGAGAAACATTATAAGAATCATCCGAGCCTCAACCTGCGATATAAAATCTCGAAATGATAGAAAACGGATGTATGCAACACAAGAATCACTTGCCAATACCATGACAGACACAGGACAAGCCTTCGCTAAGACTTAAGTTAATGCCTGATAAATTGCATTGGGGTTCAAACTATGATATGATGTAACAGAAGCTCCTTTTTGGACTTTGCAAAATCTGATGTAGGCTTTATAAACAAGAATGAGCAAGGTAACAACCATCCAAAGAAATCATGTTTTGATACGATGATCTTATCCCAATGAGTGAAAAAGCAGCGTGGAACTAACATCCAAGACTTCATAAACATGTTTCTATAATGGATTATTCTAAATTATGCAATTACCTTCGCCCTGATCATCTGCGCGGAGCGCGATGGATGCATACTTGACGACCCCTATCAGAGTAAGAGTCCATACCATTATGCTGCAGATTCCCAAATAGTCGTCCGTGGTCGGAGACACTAAAGGCATAGAAGGATACACATAGAGTGGGGATGTAACAAGGCCCCCAAAAACCACACCCAGTGTCTTGTATGCAAGAACAAGAGTCCGCCATCGGCTCGACTGCAGAAGAAAATGTTTATCAGATTTCTTCACACAGGACTGCAAAGTAAATTGCTTATACATATCAAGTTCAAAGCTAGCTAATAACAGAAGGCAAGAAAACATAACTTTGCGGCAAAGGGAAGAAACTAGCCATCTCGTTCAAGAAAAGGATTCAAAATGAACAAGAGCTAGTAACACCCAAAAAAAAAAATCCAGCAAAGAAACCATATTAACTTAGAACTATTCCAAGTAAATTATGGTACCAACCGCGCATCTAAATCACATAACAAGAAAATTGGATCCAAAAGTAGACAGGAAAAGACCTAAGCAAGAGTATGGATTTCATCTCTCTGGTTTCAACATTCAGATGTTTATATTTCAGCAACTATGAAACATAAAGCTGAACATAAGCACTTAGAGGAGAACAAACCTCAGCCACCATACTCTTTTGCCTTCAAAAATATGAGTAAGCCGTAACACGGACAAAGGAAACACGGGCGGGCAAAATCAGAGAGGATTTTTCTTAAACCCAAACTTCAGAGGCATAACTCTTCCTGCTTGTGATTTGGCACTTTAAAGTAACGCAGCTACATCCAAATCCAACTTGATAGAACAGTAGAAAGCTACGAAAATATCTTCCTAGTTAAATTCTGTCGACGAGAGATCAACTTCTAGATTCAGAAAGTTGAACACCCTAAAGGCCTAAAAAGTCACATATAAGTTGTTTATGTCATGAGAAAGGTAACATGCAGTCGCTTTCATTGCGACCTTTGACCCTCGCTTCATGTGCTGCTCATTTGAGCAACTTCAAGTTCAAAATACATCAATTTCAACATTGAAACAACAAGTTTCACCAGACAACGTATTTTCCTGGACCAGTCAAACATGTAAATTGTTAGCACTCCTCTCATACTATTCTGCAATCTCACTCTATGCCATCAGCTCTCTCAAGATTTTCTCATAATATCCTTGGTTGCCCAAAAAAAAAAAAAAAAACAGGACAATCTTTAAAGCGTGATGCTAGCACAACAAATTGTACAATCGTCTACTAGATAACATACTAGGTTAGTTTGGTTGACTCGTTAAGTCATATTGATACTGTTACATAGTTGAAAGCAAAAGCATTATCGGAAATCATAAAACGCGACCTTTAACTTCAACGACATTACTTAAGGTAAAGGGCTTTGAACAAAAATTATCGGACGTCTTCTTAGAGGTTTTGATGCCCCATTTTCTCACAATTAAGGCAATAATACAATGTCATATGGACCATGAAACTGACTGTTCAAAAGCTCCCATGTCAGGCTCACTTTGTTATTCAAGTGGGGTTGGTTTCATATATACATCTGTTCATGCTAGCTAGGCCTTCTTTTCTTTCTCTATGTTCTGAAAATTTTCATATAAAGTAGATTGCTTCTCTTACAACAATATAGTAGTCAGAGGCAAATCTAGATTTTGCCTACTCGACCGATGTCTATGGTAAGATGAAACACGTCCGATGAAATCTTTCGCATGGGTCAACTTTCGCGAAAAAAAAAAAAATCACTTTGTCATAAAGAATGCTAGGAACTCTCTCTTGTGCGCACTGTTTTAGGATATTCTTTTTCTGATTGATCAATCATCAATGCACCCCACCATACATGCTGATGCCTCCGCTCCTTAACGCATCTCTTTCTAAAATACTTTATGTTGATATTGTGGAATATCTACAAGTACGGTTCAAGGCTAACCACAATGCTCATCGTATCATCATTTACTCAATGAAATCCAACTGGGATGGAAGCCATCCAGGAACAGTAAAGGCAAGGAAAGGCCAGAAACAAAGACAGTTCGTAAGTTTCCAATGTCCTCGGAGAGTGTCAAATCCTGATGACATGCTTGGAGGAAGGGTTGCTTACCAACCCATAATCCATGAAAAGTGACTAGCTATAATGTCAAAAACGCATCATTGAACCAGTAGTTTCTCAGACCACCATCGACACAATTCAATCAGATGACCAAATAATTGTACATATATCGGTCAATGGACCCTTTATCTCTATGCCGATCACATGAGCCTGCCAGTAACTTCAAGCATGAACGAAGAAAAGAACCAAGAAAGATTGTGTTTCAGGATAGGGATCCATCACTGTTGCTGGTTTTCGAGAAATAAGTATGAGTGGTTTTGCAAATCAGTTTTGACACTACAAGTATATTCACACAGCTAATTGGCTGCAGCTAACAACACTAAGAATGGAGAAACCCCACGAGTTCTGAGAAACCTCACTGTCGCGTTGAGAAACCCATTTGAATGTCGAGAAAACCCAAGAGTTCTAAGAAACTTCACTCAGGGTTGAGAAACCCCACCAAATGTCCAGAAAACAAGCCTATTATGTTTTTTTCCACTGTGATTTCTCCACATTCAATGGGGTTCTGCTCCAACCACGTTTTTCCTTATATTCAGTTCCTAAATCGCTTGCTCAAAATGCACAATACTGTTGGACGATATGAGTAAATCTTGGACTCCAAATAACAAGCATGACAATAGTACTTTCACCCAAAATGATAATCATCCAAACCCTAACACCCTCAAGTGTTTAAATAAGATTGTATACGTCTCGTCCTTTTTATATCATGTCAGAAATACCTGGGTTAATGGTTTTATGATGACCATAACCCCGATAACTTCAATGACTAAATAGCGCAATTTAATCACAATCTAGTAAAAATTTCAGAAAGGGGAAAGGAAAGGGAGGAAATTGTCGGTACCACAAAGAGGCGAAATTTGAACCAAACTGAGATGAGAAGACCAAAAGGGTACGCACTAGGGTTTGTACTCGGTGAATTTGCGGTCCCAAACATGTGGAGGGTAGAGGCCTCACTCGCTGTTTTAAGAACACCTCACACGGAAATGTGAAATGGGTTTCAAGTTAAAGAACCAGACGTGGGTTAACAATAAATAACATTTTTAGAAACATAGATAACAGTTTTGACTTGATATATGAATTATATGTTGAATTTATGAAAAAGAAAAAATTAACATGGGTTTGTTGTAATATTTGGAAAGAAATTAATGAAGTTTATTTTAACTCATAATGATTATTCTAAGGTTTTATGATAAAAGTTTTGCCAAAAACAACAATGTTAATAATCTAAATTGAAATAGACAAATGTTTCTTACCTATATTTTGACACAGTATTAAAAAGATACTCCTATCTCTCTATTGTATTTCTTTCATCATGTCATAGATAACGATTTCATCGACACACGAACAGACATAAAAATGATTGCATGTAAATTTGGACGGAGAAAGAATATTACTCCCTCGCAAGTCATAAAAGATACAATCGATTGACTTAACAAACGTATTAATACGAAGTTTGGCATGCATATGACGACGATCAAACGTAATTTTTTATAAATTTATCGTGAAACATCAATGGTTGTGTAAATTACGTATTTCAACCTAATATATGTCGCAAGACAATCAGACGTGATTTGATATGAAATTAAGATTTCATACATACAAAATAATACAATTATGTATATATTGTATTTTTTATATGACGAAATAAATATATCCATGATATAGACCGACATGAAGTCTAAGCATACCAGGAAATCGCCTAGAGCTCTCATTTGAAGGCAGATGAGGACGAATGGACGCGAATGCAAGGTGGAATGGGACTTCGAATGTGTACCAAATGCTGTTCAAACAGACAAAATAGTGGATTTGGTTTGGCCAGTAAAACTAGAGATCCCCCATTTATACAGGGGGAAACTTGCTTGTCCATTGGCGTGGCATACTGACCTGGCATACGTTTGCTTATACGATGTACTTAGAGATAATTTATTTAAAATTGACGGATGATTTGTTTACAAGGGTATTTAAAATTTATTTTAATATATGGCCCAAAAACAAAACTCGAACTAGGCTACTAGGTATTTATGTAAACATAATATTGAAACATAATAACGTTATATATAATGTGATAAATATGAATAATGAAAATAAATTTATGTAAAAACTTATTAAAGTGAATGTAAGAATGGAAAAGGTTGAGTGAAAATTTTTACTCATATTGATTGTGAGGTTTGGGTAGAGAACGTGTATATATATATATAGGATTCACCACAAAAACTCTCTCAAAATAATTGCTAAGTTATGAGAGTTTCGGATGTAGACGACGAGGCTTGAGCTTATTGGACTTGGGCTTAACAAGCACTAAACATACGTAATATGCTTTTTGTATAAACACACAACTTATTTTATTGTAATGCCTCACTCGCACACTTTGAGAAACTTTTAGAAGGTTATCCATCCTAATATTACTTCACCTCAAGTACGTTTAATTGCGGAATTCAAGTGATGGGTTATCGAAAAAAAGATATTACATACACCCCCACAGTCCCAGAACCTTCCCCCACCAAACGGCTGACTTAAACCCCCGGTCAATCCTCACTACCAGAAAACTATCACGAATCGTTTTTCCAGGCTCAGAAATAACCTCAAAGGATAACATTACTCCTTTCAGTATGTTTTAATCTCACACTTACACATCTTGGGAAACTTCTTAAGAGGTCACACATCCCAATATTATTTCACGTCAAGCACACTTAACTGCGCGATTTTGAAGTGATAGACTACCGAAAAGAAAGATACACGTTATTAGTATAAATAATACTATCAAATCATTTAATCTTTTTCTTGAGATACTATATTTATACTCCTTCCGTCTCATATTAATTACAACACTTTCATATTTAAAAATATATGCAACATTATATTCCTTTTTTTGGTAGCCTTCTCACATAAAAAATTATAAATCCATCTAATCTACTACAGTGCATCCCATTATCTTCACACATAATTTTTACAGTAAACCCCACTATCACATAAAAATATTTATTTTTTATTAATTTTTATAAAAATTCAGCACAAATATAAACAATCGTGCAGGATCAAAGTGTTGCATTTAATTCGAGGCTGAAGGAATATATACAATAAACCCCACTATCACATAAAAAATATTTATTCTTTATCAATTTTCACAAAAACTTCAACACAAACATAAACAATCGTGTAGGATCAAAATGTTGTATTTAATTCGAGATGAATAAAGTATAAATTTTAAGTGTTTTTATAGCTCATGGGCATGACATGCTTGACAGAAATAGTTTTTTCCCTCCAAAAAGTCATGACATTTCACTTAAGGTAGTATTTCTCGGATTTGGTAAAATATTTCTAATATATACATCATCCCAAATCAGATTAAAGTACAATAACAATCATCTCATTCATTTTCAAAGAAAATCTTAACTTTCAATATCGATTTTTCTCAACTATATCAAAATAGATTTTAAGAAGATTTTTTCAGGAACGCTGCTCACTAATCCCAAGAGATTTAGTTATATCCAAGATGATCATTTATGGTGAGTCCTAAGCGATCATGGATTAGAAGAAATATGGACATATAAATTCTTAAAAAGAATTGATTACAATGTCTCGATATCTACAAATAATCATGGTTTTCATTGTTACACCTTCATTCACAGCATATATAATCTTCTCGGAGCAAATCCAATGGAGCTTCCAAATGGATTGCTATAGCTAGAATTTAGCTTTAGTGCTCCCATAAATCACTCCAATGGGATGATATTTACCATGACAAATTTTGATTTTGTCAAATTGGATGTTATATTTGGCAATACTAATAATGCCTTTCCATAATTTTGAACAAAGATCCAAACAATGAAAAATCAACCAATATGTATGAAAATGCTAAAAAAATAGCATGATAACATTGGAGGTGCATTGTTAAATTATAAAAAAATTACAGAATTCATCTTCATAATACTATGGCTACATCAAAATGACTTAACTTATTGGACTTGCTTTGTAGAAATATAGTTCTAAAGCATACACTACTGGTTCTGGTTTTGTCATATAAAAATACGACATTTTTATTGTCTATGGAATGTCAAGAGGGGTTTCTCCCTTTGCCTCTCATTTGAAAGGATTGTGTAACTATGTTGTTTCTTTTTATTGTTCTTAAAAAATTATTTTTTTTTATTTTTATTTTTGCGGGATAACTATTCTAATGCTTGCTTCCGAAAACTATGCTGTTCCATACGAAAATATTAAATCATCATTTCAAACTATACTAACGTATTTGTCATCTGTATTGTGAACTCCATGAACATTGGAAAATTAGTTTTCTAAACTTCTAATTAAGAATACACTTGTTTCATTTCAAAAAAAGAAAGAAAAAAGAATTCATTTGTTTTATAAAAAAATTTAAGGTTTCAACCTGCCACAAATTAAAAATCAAAGAGCGTAGTTAATAAAAAATATGCATTATTGATATTGATCCGGTTAATACACATCTTAAATACAATTTCTTTTTAGATGAACTAAATTTTACGTATGATTCAATCAATCGACATATTTTTATCACCTTTTTTGGTATTTTACTACCTATGTCAAAGAGTTCAACTACTTAGGAAGGACAATTTGTAGAAGGGAATGTTAGCCCTCACAAAATTCAAAAATGAAGCTTTTAAAAAAAATCAAATTTAAAAAATTTAAAATAATATAATTTAAAAAAGGTTTGTGGGCCTTTGTAAAAGTACCTACAACAAATTTCACCTATGTTATGATACATTGTTCAGATTGCAATATACACATGATTTGTTATGTAAAAGGTTATAACTCTAGTTCACTGGTCTTGGGATATTTGTTATATATAACAAATTAAAAATTTATTATCTTTATATTCACATGATTAATTTTAGGAATAAATGATGTTGAGATTCAATTCATTCAGGTTAAAGTCTAGTGTTTGCTATTATTATTAACCTGGTGACAACAATCATGCTATTTCAAATTAGATATCTCAAATTAGATATCTTGATTGTTTATTTTGAAAGGCTAATCAAATAACAACCAAGTATTCTACACCTTTTACTAACCCATAAGTTACCTCCTTAGGAAATCAACTTGCTAACTGATGATGACCAAAGAGTTACATTAGGTGCGGGTTATAAGTGGATGCAGTTTTTTTCTTGTTTTTTCATGTTGAATTATTGAATATTCTAACGTTCAATTATTGAATATTTTAACGTTGAATTTATTCATATGATTGGAGAAAACTCATGTTCTTGAGAATTACAGCACGCATTCACAAAACTATGGTTGAGTCAACTTGCCAATAATAGTTGCCAAGAGTTGCTTCACGGGTAGGTTACAAACGGTTTATCAAATTTTCACGATTCTAACACTCAATTATCGACGAAGTTCATCGCATGATTTAAAATAATAATTCGATCTTATAGTACGGTCAGCACTTAATATACCTCGCTAGTAGACCATTGGAAATTTAAATGTTGGATTATTGAAATAATTGAGGAAGACCAGTGCTTCATGCGAATACTTGCCCGAGTTGATGAGTTGATGAGTTGATGATCGCAAGTATGCCACGAGACAAACTGAGTTGAGTCAACATCTCGTCGATTTGTAATAATCGAAACTTTTACTAAGAGCTAAATTAGATCATAAAAGTCTTCCATGAATCCTACAAACCTTGAATAATGGATGATTGAAATCATCATCATTTTCTTTTAAATTGACATGACCGAGAATGCTAATTGAATCGTTTATTTTTTGTCACATTTTCTCAAAGAACATTCTTATCACTAACTATCAAGTATCAACAATATATTTATCAAAAAAGAAAAAGAAAAAAATATCAACAATATATACAAAATAAGAATACATAATCTCGTTCTTCTTGGATCATATAGTCAGTGACAGAAATACCTGAATTTTCGTTCTTGAATTGAAGACATTCACTCGATATAAGTTGTCTGAAGGTTAGGTTCGAGCTATTACTGGACTTTTATCATGACTAAATTTGGTCAAGAACAGCCAGTCAACCCTTGTGGTTACTCGATCAATTGGGCCTATCATGTCATATGGGCCAATGTTCCCATAGGTCCAATCAATTGGGCTTGATCCAGTCGTATGTGATTTGATGCCGGTGTACTCTTGAACACTCTGTTGACATAATTTTGTGGATTTTCCATCATCAATAATTTACATTTTTATTAGAATTGTTTTTTTATATTATATGAAAAAATGTGTTTGATCGAGTTAGTACTCGATTTTTTATTGTGGTTGATTATGTGGATTTTATTTGATATCAATACATTTGTGACCAATAAAATAAAGTTATGATATTTCTTTTTCCTAATTCGACCGGGTTGAATGTCTAGATCTCGTCAAGGTTCTTCTTGATACGGAGTAAATTGCAATACATATAACTGTTTTCCACACATCTGTATGTTCTTCTTTCATAAATTTATATGGGAAAGAGCATCACAAATCTGATCATATTAGTAGTGCTCCATTTTCTTAATTACAACGGCAATTTGATCTGGCAAAAAACTGCAACCATTACGAACTTTCCAAAAAGAAAAAAAAAATTGTTTTTTCGTTTCATAATAAATATAACGATTGATTTTTCATGAGATTTTATGCGCTTTAATTTTTATATATAAAAACTAAACTATTTTTTTGGTTGTGTGAAAATAAGAAAAAAGAAAAAGAATAAGTGGAGAAATTACAATAAGGTGAGTTGAGCTGATATAAAATAAATAATAGAAGTGTTTTGATATTTTTGAAAAAAAAAGGAATTTTCAAATAAGATAATGAAATACTCTTATTTATTTCAGATAAATTACGATATATTGCTAAAAATGAACGTTCCACATAAATTACAACACTTTCATTTTAGGTAATTTTAAAATGCTAAAAAAATTCAAACTACCCATATTTTATATCACATCAACTTCTCCCACATTATTTTTTCTCTCCTCACCCACTGATAATTTCTTTCACTCATTCACAATGATATAAAGATAAAATACCACACAGTGATGCACTCCTTAATAATAATACAAAATAAACATATCATAATTTATCTAGAATGAAGGGAGTAATTATGGTGGGACATAAAAAACAACAAGTGTTATGTTCTCTCTTATCATGAAAATTATAATATTTGTCTTATTTAGATATTGCATAAAAATTCTAACGTTTTTTAATTTGATAAGAAATAACATCATATCAATTACAATATTTTCATTACATTCTCTTACATCTGATACAATAAATATTACTTGCTCCGTCCAAGTATGATTACAATATGTATTTTTATGTACATAAATTTAAATATCTTTTTTCTTCTTCAATTCTAATTCTCACTTACATAATTTTTTAAATTTTTTAATTCCTAATTATATAGTATTTTTAAATATAAAAATATTATAAATAATTTGGGATATATGGTTTTGATAAAAGATACAATAATTCCAGTAACCACAGATTTGATCATGGAGAGCAATGGCGTATTCAATGTGCACACGCGTCGAGCTGTGGATCCTCAGTGAATCGTACGGCTCTCATCGATGGCACATTCATCATCACGAATACGCAGCCAACTCAATTCACCCGACAGACAAACCACAACCACACAAGTATGATACAGTACCAGGCAAAGAAAAAGAAAAGCGGACAAAAAGACAAATAAATATATAACTTCGTCCCATTATAATTAAGGTTATAACTCAGGCGAATCGGTTTACAAGTTTATTTGATTCGACTAAATAAACATTTAATTTGAGTCATGTTTATTAAACTTATGAGTCATATTTGAATTTATTTTTAGACTCGTGGATATAAATATACAAACTTGGATCACTCATACCTCGCATTTATAAAAACTCATTTATAAACTGATGAGTCGGTTCAATTATATACTTATTTAAACCTCGAGTTTATATGTATCATGAGTGATAATGGGTTATTGTTGGTTGTTTATGGTTAGTTAATCAGTCAACCTGCATCGAACAGTCCATTCTCAAGATGGATGGTTCTGATTTGGTCAAACTTTCTATTATCCTTTTCTTTTTTGTAAGCGCATTTGAGATTAAAAAGAAATTAGATGAGTTCTTGAAATGAAATTATCATAATGTTCATACTACTTTGTTTCATGATAAGTCAGATACCCATTTCTTAAAAAGATGGATAAGATATGAATAAATTTCAAAGAAGTCATGTGTTCAGTACGTTCTTAAAATATACGGACGATTGAAAATTTAACAAAACAAATAAATGTCACGTGTTTCATCCTTAAAAGTACTTATTGTATTAAATGGCACGTGGTCATCCAACTAAAAAATAAACGCTCTGATATAATCCTTAACATCGTGGAAGAGATGTTGGGGTTGTGACCATCTGAATGTATTCTAAACATATACATGCTCCTTGTTCCTTTCCACGACGTTAAAAATTGATGAACCAGATTCATCATCAGTGTTTGATTGTAAGTGTATTTTTGAAAATCGTAGCAAGAGATGACGGAGCAGTGAACAAATTGGTAACCACGATACCGATGTTCAATGCCCGACATATCTTTTCACGGCGTTCAAATTTTTGAACCATCATCATCATTGTCGTTTGATTGTAAGTCACTCAAAAAACATGAATTCGGTGTAAAACGATAGGACATGAAATATTGAGATTTTGAAGCATTGGAGTATAAATAAATCTGTGGATTTGATCCAAATATAAATCTCGATTTATATCGATGTTGAAAGGATAGAACACGAAATATCGGGATTTGTATTTGGAGCAAAACTGGAGAGCTATTTGAATGGAGATATGAAGCAGTAAAGTGAACATCCTGTTTGAATTTCCCTTTTTATATGAATGTAACACCATGCGTTTATCTTTTAGACATACATTGATGATAAGAAAGAAATTAACGATACAAAAACGGAAACTAACGAGATGAATATGATTCAATTTCCTAAAAGAAACTGTTAAAGCCATCCGTTTGGACTGTTTCATTATTAATTCGAAAATTCAAAACAATTTTGAACCCAATAATTACAGTGTCATGACACATGGCAAACCAAGTGTTAGTCTGTTTCTAATGTCACGTGTGATTTATCCGTCTAAAAAATAGTCGGACTATGTAAATAATCCTGAACGCCCTGGAGGGGGATGATGTGGTTGGACATGTTTTTTGGATTACTTTATGTATATCCAACCACCTCATCCATATCCACAATGTTTAAGATTGAAGTACAAGATCCATCATGTTGTTCAATGTTCGTCATATCGTTTCACTACGTTCAGAGTTTTGATTATTCATCATCATCGACGTTTGATTGTATGACACAAATAAACCTGCACATTTGCTCCGAACATAAATTTGAAGTCATATAGATGTCGAATGGATACGACCACGAAAAATCCGAATTTTTTGATGAAGCTAATCTACAGATCTCTATCTCTTCGAAGGGAAATATGAAGAAGTAAAGTGAAAATCATGTTTTAAAATCATTTTTATATGAATATAATACCATCCAATCATTTTTTAGCCAGACAATGAGGATAACATAAATTTAAGAAGATTATTGACATAAATCAGATTCAATGCACTAGTCAAACTGTTAAAAAATCCGTTTAATTATAAAGCAGATTAAGTTATATCAGTTCGTCCAAAAAATAGCCGGGCAAGTCCCGTTAATATGATTTGTGTTATAAATTGAAAGAGATTAATAACACAAATCGGATTCAATACACTAAGTCAAAACTGTTGAAACAATCTGTTTTGTTTTTAACAGGACAAGTTAAACCAAATTTGATCCCTTTAATTATTGTATTTTGACAAGTGACAAACGTGGATTGGTCCGTTTCAATATGTGAAGTTCTTTTTGTCTAAAAGATAACCGAAGTATTAATAATCCCAAACATCATGGAAAGAGATAAAGGGGCTGTGACCATCGAAACGGTATCAATCTTGATATGGTCAACCCCTCATACATTTTTTGAGATTGATTAATGAGATCCATGATCTTCAAAGTAAAAGTATTCTTGAAGATCGTGAAAAGGGATGAAGGCTCAAGCAACAAACATTGTCTTCAAAGTCGATAACATTGTTCACTGACCCTTATCTATTTTCACGACGTTCAAAATAGTCAAAATGACTTCAAAATGTCTTCTCATGCCCTCAGTTGCTTTCAAAACAAGAGCATAAGAAGACATGCATCCATGCACAGAGTTTAGGTGGATGCATGTCTTCTCATCATTGCCCTTTGATACATTATAAACTTTAAACAAACCTGCAAATATGCTCAAGCATCAAATCTGTATTCATATCGAAATCGAATAGATAGGACACGAAACACAGATTTGTTAATAGAACATATGCGAATATTTATTTGAATGAAAATATGAAGCAATAAAGCAAAATCCTTGATTCGTATCTTTCCTATAAGAAGAAAATAATGTAACAAGACATATTTACTAAAACTCAAAAAATTAAACTCATTCGTATCTTTTTTAAGCGGACAAGTTATTACAATTTATAATGACCACTAGGTATTGTAATCTGACACATGGCAAACATGATGTGGTCCTTTTGATACATGTGTTTTGTGCGTCTAAAAAAAGCCGAACCAGTAATAATCTCACACATAATAAAGAGAGATGTAGGGGAGGCTTTAACCATGGGAATGATATCCAAGCCATGCATAGACCCTCATCGCTTTCCATGATGTTTGAGATTTGATCATCGTCTTGAATAAAGATTGGAGTATTCTTAAAGATCATGGAAATGGGTGCGAACAAACATCGTATAAAGAATCAAACGAATATTTTGTGACCGTCATTCCTTTTCACGACGTTCAGTATATATATTTCTATTGCTCGAGATTACGCATTGAAATTTGGAAATTAACAATAAACCCTCAATTTTCACTCCAAACACATAGCTCGGTTCAAAATTGGTGAAAATAATAACCTCTAGCTATGTATTTGAAGCAAAAATTGGAGACCTATTTCGAATGCCCGTCATATAGATGTTAATAAACCTGTAATTTTGCTCCAAAAACAAATCCATGTTCATATCGATGTCAATGTAAAGGAGACGAATTTATTGATGGAGCAAATATGAAGATCTATTTGAATGGAGAAGAAGCAAAGCGAACAACAATACACTGATCTCTATCCTTTTATAACATCTTTAATCTCATTCATTTATTTAATAGTCGGAAAAAGAAGATAAAAAGGTAATTAATGACACAAAGAAGATACGGAGCGAGGAAATGAATGCATTTTTCGATCAGTAATTGAGCAATTCGACCACCATGAAGGAATTCACCATGAAATCGCAAGAATCACTGAAAAAACAATTCCTACCTGAATAAAAGGCTGATTTTGATAGGGATTTTTACATATAAGCACCTTAAATCTTAGGAAATTTATAAAAAAATCATCTCAAATCTTTATATTTATAAAAACATTACTCAAATCATATCATATTTTCAAAAACATTACTTAAATCATATGATATTTTCAAAAATAAAACTCGAATCATATGATATTTTTAAAATAGTCGTTGTCGTTAGTAAAACGGTTATCTTCAATATTTTTTCTTTAATTGTTTTTGTTTAATATATTCATCAACGTAATTTTTTCATCCCAATGTATGAAAATGTATTGTTTTTATATTATTTCTTCAATAAGTTCAATTTTTATTATTCTCAAATCTTGGTTATAATGTTAAATTTCTCTAACTTGACCGCTCAACTCATAATGATCATTTATTTTAGGTATATATGAAAATGTTAAACAAGGGGCAAAAGAAAAGAAATAACTGAAAATGTCAAAATCGTTAAAATTAATGGATTCAATAAAGGCAGAGGGTATTATATAAATTTCATATGATTTTGATAATTCTTTTATAATATAAAGATTTGGGATGGTTTTTTTGTAAATTTGTAAGATTTGAGTTGGTTATATGTAAATATCCCATTACATGTAAGATAGTGAAAAATCGTTTCTTAATCCTTCATTTCGCCTTTGGAGTTGCGTTACTCAAATTTCTATACAAAGGAGATGTTTTGTAGATTCCAGAAGGAGCTTCAAAAAATAAACCAATAAAGACACAAGATGTAAAAGAAAGTCAAGACCCTTATTACAAGATCTAAGCATTAACAAACACGTTAGATCACTCAATGATGAAAAGGACATATTCAGTGACGTACTTCATCGTTGATGATTTCGTCAATTGCACTTGTCAGATATGGGAGCAATGTGGTATGATATGTAGACATATTTTGCGTTTTTTTGATAGAAAGGATTATACCAAGCTTCCAAAAAATTTTATACTTTGTTGTTGGACGATAAACACAAACAGGGATGAAGGTGGGAACATATATGCAGCTCTAGATGATGTACCGTATGAACAATCACAGACTATACGGATAATACGGTACAATCATCTCTGTTAAGTCTTCCAAGGTTTTATGGCACAAGCATCATGCTCAATCGAGGGATATAAGTATGCACTTGAATTGACCGATTGAGAAAAGCAAACAATGATGAAGTTTGTGCCCGAGGGCTGTGACGGGAACCTAATGGATGCCAATGACCAACAACGCGAGGAAGAGGATGACGTGATCACCTCTTTACTTCATCCTATCGTTTCTCAAACCAAGGGTTGCAACAAAGATAAGCGTATGAAGAAACCGATCAAAAAACGTCTACAACAAAAAAAACTTCGTAAGTGTGCGCTTTGTAAAACTTATACCAATCATGATGCTAGAAATCACTATAAGGTGATGGGTAATTCTAAACCATTAGATGATGACGACGATGACGAAGAATAAACTTATTACGATTTGTTTGTGTAACCTCGGTTCATTAGACATTTGTCGTTATAATATTACTATGTTATCTTTTGATTAATCATTTCTTTTTTTTTTTTGCTGTCAACGTTTGTAATCAATCCTTGAACCTTTAAATTCTAACCCTATATCCTGAACCAAAAAATATCCTAATAAAAGAACAATGGAATATTACACTTCTAAAAACGAAGTTTATCAAAAAAAAAATATATTGTATTTTTAATAGGACAAACAAAAGTAATATTTGATCTTTAATAGTATTTCTTTCGTCCTATATATGAATGTCCTATATAAATTATAATATTTTTTAAATTGGTTAGTTTTGAGTAATGAAAACTACAAAATACCCATATTTTATATCATATTATTTTCTTCTATCATTATTTTTCTCCCTTTATCCACTCATAATTTTTTTTTCTATCCACTCATAACTCATATTCATTTGTAAGGATATAATAGAAAAAGAATCGTAAATCAATAAAATTATTAAAAATTATATAAAATCAATATATCGTAATTTATCTCGAACCAAAAAAATATCACCTTTGACACCTATTTTGATAAATTTTCCTATAGCGGTTCACATAGAGAGTTTTGGTGTGAACAAACTTGCTGCATGATCATTACATCTAACATTCTCCACCAATACTAGCTTGTAGGCATCTAGCCGTTGCAGCCTCTGTCCCTCTCCTCACCAAACCCCTTCAACCCTGTCCACGTGTTCTCCCCTCATCCCTCCCCTCTCCGAACCACGTGACCCATTAAGGTCCGCGAATCCATCCCAGGATACAAACAAGTACACGATTCGAAATTACCCACAAACATAAAATAAAATATATAAATATAAATAAATAGGGCTTTAGGGATTATGAATCAAACATATGTTTAATTAATGGTTGTATTTCAAACAATATATGATTTGTTAATTTTAATCTTTAGTTTTTAAACAATTATTCTTTCCGTTTTTTATATTTTATATCATTTTATTTTTTAAAAATATTAATTATTTTTATGTAGTTAGGAATTAAGAAAAATAAAAAAAAAAATTTATGTAATTAAAAATAGATATTAAGAGAAAAAAAATGAGTTTATTTATCCAAAATAAATGTTCCAAAAATTATATAATAGTTGAAGAAAATAACAAATTGTATATCAAGAAACATATTTTTTTTTTCAAAATAAATATTTTTTGTCTCAAATTAATAAATAAAATATTTTTATTTTTTGATAATCTTTTAACATAAAAAATATGAAATCAATCTTATCTGTTAGAATACATTCATTGATATTATAATAAAACTTATTATGATCAAAATATTTATTTTTTAATATATTTATATAAATTTAATATTTAATATTTATATAAAATTTTATCTTTAATCAAAGGTTTCGATTAGTTCGAAAACGAAACAATGACATAAAAATGGACAAATAAAAATCATTCTCACATTTCTCTCACCTCTCTCTTCTCCCCGCGCTCATATAGCCAACGCCGTCGATCGAATCTCGAGACGAATAGAAAGCGGCGATGTCGACTGCGGCGGCGGCGATGGGGAGTCCGTACTTCTCCGATGGACTCGACGACGTCGACGAGTTCGTATTGGTGAGTGACGAATTTCGATTGTGGTTTCGAGTTGATTGCTTGTGAATCCTGATGATTGATGGTGATTTTGTGGTTTTGAAATTGGTTGATTATTATAGGCGAACGAGGGGGAGCAGGCGATGTCGTGGGATAGGTTTCAGCAGGTGTTCGATTTCGTCAAGGTCGGAAATCGCGCTTATCGACAAGAGCGCCTCGAGGAGGTAATTGTGATCATGATAGTATGGGATGATGATGAGTTTGATTGGGTTTGTTGTGGTTTGATTGCTGTGTGATTGTGGTGAATGGTGTTGATTGATTGATTTCGATGATGATCGAGTGAGTTGAGTGCGGCTGTGATTGTGAAATGTTTTTTTTTTTTTTTTTTTTTTTGCATTTTGGATTGTAATTGAAATGATGATATTTTTGTGCTGTTAGGGTTTTGAGGTAAGGCAGATTGTATTTGAAGTGTTAGTTCGATCGTGGAGTGCAGTTCTGTAAATTCAGAGCAGCAGTTGTGCAAACCTGCAAATTGTTCCTGTTTTGAGTTGGATTTCGGAGGAGACTGAAGTGAGGGGGGTGGTTTCTGAAGGGGAGGGTTAAGACTTAAGAGTGGCATGGATTCGATGGCTGATAATGTCGTGCACATATATTGTAGAACTACCGAGAAAGAGATGTAATTTTTGCTGCACTATTAGTGCTGTGTGTTCTAGAGCATCAATGTTTATAATTAATCTGGTTTGGTGAAAGGTTATCCGAGTGCTATCGGCTTCTCTGATTGATGTTTAATAGATAGTATCTAAGGAGCTTAGTGGTACTGAATTTGGCCCGATAGTGGTCTCCATCCGATATGTGGTTTGATTGCTTCATCATTGGATTTGCAATCTTTGTGAACCGCTTTGACTACCATTATTTCCAGTGTTCTACTTGTATATGAGTGGTTTAGAGACCTTTCAAAGAAGTCTGTTTTATAGTTGATACTTGGAGTAACCTTTGTAGAAGGAGGCGGACAGAGGAATAGCAAATGGAAGATTCAACCATCGAACATTAATGGTCGGTGTAGAGCATCAAATTTGTTCGATCCAGAAATACATAAATACATAAATACCACAATACCTCTTATGAATGAACTAAAATGTCTATGAATATGCGAACATGAAGATATCCTCACTGGGATGCTCTCTGAAGTATTTTGGCGTTATCTATCTATCATTTAAACAGATCATCTTTGTCCATTGTCTGCCTTGGTAAGATACTTGTTAACTGCTTTCCCACAGGCTATTAATTGCTACTCAAAAGCCAATAGCATCAAGCCTAATGATCCCATCATTCTGGGCAATCGAGCTGCTGCATACATAAGGTGAATATGCTTTCAATGATGCAGAGAAGTTTATCTTAAATGTCTACACTGAACTTTCTCATGAACATTTTATTGAATTCAATAACTGCCCTTATCATATTTTATTCTCACTTTTCAGGATCAGTCGATTCCTTAGAGGCAGATCTCCTTCAGCCTCTGAATATTCCCCATTGAATGGATTGGATCCCACGATTCATGCCGAGGTATGATTCAGCATTATGTTCTTGGGAATCACTCAATGTAGCAGTGACCTGTAGTTATAGGCTAACTATCTATGTAAAATAATGAGGATTATGATTCTTTCAGCTTGCCTTGAAGGATGCGGAGAAGGTGATGAGCACACGGAGCAATTTTCTGA
The DNA here is from genome assembly GCA_001925005.1 of Drosera capensis. NCBI lineage: Eukaryota > Viridiplantae > Streptophyta > Magnoliopsida > Caryophyllales > Droseraceae > Drosera > Drosera capensis. The sequence continues at coordinate 22,636 of LIEC01006116.1, forward strand.
AACCGTACTTGCTGCAGGCCAATGCTCTCATCTTGGTAAAAATATAGCCTTGGGATTTTTTCATTTTATTTTATATGGGGTGCAATCCCAACTTTGGGGGAGGACCACACTGTTATATAGATGTTTCTTCCGCCATTATACAAGTCTTTTGTGATATATTCTGGTAGTAGCAAATCTGGTTCTCCGCCTTTGGCAACATTTATTATTGAGCTTTCATTAATATGCTCTGATCTAAAGAAATTTTTTTTTAAGTTGTTCCCAAATTGATACGTTTGTGTGGTGTTATTTGCACCGATGTTCTTAAAATAGTAACTGGTCTTAAGTGGTGGAACACCCCTTACTGCTTAAGCATCCAATCAAGGTAATAAATGTTATACAGCCTTCGAGGGTCATTCGCCACCCTTTTTATCATACAGGCATAATAATTTTTTAAGTTGAACTGTCTCTGAAACTAGTATGATTTTCTAAAAGAATTTTTCTTTTATGTGAACTTAATAAATAGTAGTTAAGAATTTGTTCTGAAAATATTGGAAAAAACTAACTGGACTGTCCTTTTTCCTAGGATATGTCTCCTGCGGGTGCGAAAGCATTTTCATCATGTTTGTTATATTTCTTGTTTTAAGGTACTCTAATTGAATTGTCTTTGGTGCATGTGCAGTTGGAGAAGTATGAATTGGCACGTGATGCTATTCTCTCGGGTCTTCAAATCGATCCGCTAAGGTAGCTACTAAAAAGTTGCTCGTGCTCTACCTGATTCGACAAAATTTTATCACTTCATAGTTTCCTTTGTCTTTGATAGCAACCCTCTACGGACACTTCTTCAGATCCTGGAGAGAACTTACTCCAGTTCATCTGCAAGAAGGAATGCAGGAAAACCAGAACGTTCAGATGACTTCGACTGTACGCTCTGCCTGAAGCTATTGTATGATCCAATCACAACTCCATGTGGTCACACATTTTGTCGTTCATGTCTGTTTCAGTCGATGGATCGAAGTGAGGTTCTTCTATTTACTTCATATGAGTTCTGTGGTTGCATGCGCTCATAACCTAATACTCAACTTACTTATGGAAAATTAGGTAATAAATGCCCCCTGTGTCGGACAGTGTTGTTCAACACTCCAAGAACATGCGCTACCAGGTAAGCGTCTAAGACAGTCAATTAGTCATGAATGACATGAGCTATGGTTTACTTGTTGTCTTGTTGAAGTAAATTTATCCGCCACCTACTGGAGGAAATTTCAATATTATCTTACTATTATCACTGGTTTGATGTGCCTATTTTATGCAAAATTATCTGAGGTTGTCGATTTAGAGGTAAAAGAAGCATGTGATAGCTATCTGAGTCATCCATGTTCAGTTGGAAACCTAGGGTTCATGGTCTGCTGATACCCTGTGCATATAATGCAGCTTTATGCTGGCTAATGTAATTCAAATTTCAAACATCAACTTGGAAAGAGGCAGCGCATCTTCTGAATAAATTCTAGTATTTTACCTCCTTGCTGAAATTGGAATATATCATATGTTGTAAGAATCTAAGAATCTTTGCTGAGTCTTCAAAATCTGTATACTGTTCTTTTGGCTTTTTCCAGTGTGACACTGAACAACATTATACAGAAAACGTTTCCCGAGGAATATGCAGAAAGGAAATTGGAGCACAAAAGTTTGACAAATCTTGGTGTTGATCTGATTCCTCTATTTGTCATGGATGCTGTGCTACCATGCCAGAAGTTTCCACTTAACATTTTTGAACCTCGGTACAGATTGATGGTAAGTGGTTTGATTTATCTCTTGAGAATTGTGATACATTTGCCTTCTTGTGGAATGCATTTTTGGTGCAGAACTATGAAATTAGGAGACCGGAGAATATGACATACTAAAAGTCAAAATTAGATCTTGCGGTTACTATCTTGTTTTCAGGATATTGGAACATGAGGGTTAAATTTTTATTATTGATTAAAAATCTTTCCTAGTGATGGTACCTGGCTAGCATGTTTCTGAATGGATTTATAAATTTTTGAACAATGACCAGGGTAAACCACTACCGCTGCTATCCTATAAGTGAACTATTAGATATACAGTAGAGTAGATTGTGTGTGGGTCTGTTCATGTGGCTGGTTTCACTGAGAAAACACATAGGTAGGTTATTTGAGTAGCTTTTGGTTCCATGGTTATGGTTTGGTTGGGATGGAGAAGAGTCGTATTTTTTTATTAAATGGTTGTAATCCCTGATCATCCTTGTATTACTTAGTGGTAATGGTCTACTTAAACATCTAGGTGCGTTAGTTTTATTTGAGCTTCTTGGAGGGAACATAAGACTAAGATCAAATCTCTTTGTATCATAAAATCTCAGATTATGGTGGTTAGTGAGTCGAGGAAGACCCTCATTATTACCTCGTTGAATCAGTGTTAGAAAAGAGACGTAGCTATTTTTTCAAATTTCTAAGCAGTTCATGATTATTTCATTCTCGTCTTGTTTGATGACAGGTACGGAGGATAATGGAAGGAAACCATCGGATGGGAATGGTAGATAATTATGAGTGGTCCTTTTCCTTCCCTTTTCCTCATTTCAAGTCATCATGACAATTAACTATATCGACACATTTAACTCTTTTTTTCTGCATTGATGTAGGTTATTGTTGATTCCACAACAGGAGATATTGCAGACTTTGCCTGTGAAGTGGAGATAACAGAGTAAATCTTTTCTTCCTTTTTTAGATGGTTATTGAAGTGGGTATAGTCGGTGATACTCACACATCGTTCTCTTTTTTTCCAGATGTGAACCACTTCCTGATGGTCGCTTTTACATAGAGGCAAGTCTAAGTTTCTTTGTCCAGTTTATGCCCATGTATGGGTTCTTCTTGACTAAATGTGATGTGGGATAACCTGGCTCCTGAAATAGTTTCCCATATACTGTTGTTTCCCAATAATATAAAAATGGGAATGGCTATCCAAGAAAAAGCAAGAAACGAAAGGCAATATTGGACAAGTTCAGACATAATTTTCTGTTTCATAATCGTCACGTGGTAAGGCTGAAATAGAGAATTAATATCCTCCTAAAGAAATAAGGAGAACCAAGAATGGCGCTGAATTCTTCTGAAAACTGACTTAGTGGCCAAGTATTGTGTGTTTGATTGACACTGGCATCATGGACTTAAACTTGAAGCATGTACTATTTTAGTTTGTATGCTTGGTGCATGCAGATGTGTATTTTAGTTCATTCAGTGTGGTTTCGTTGCCGCATAATGCAGGTTGAAGGTCGTCGAAGATTTCGCATTTTACGTTCTTGGGATCAAGATGGGTAAGAACCGATTTAGTTAATACTAACAGCTTTATTGCCTCCCTTTCGTACTTCAGATCACAAAGATGCTTATTATTTTTACCTTTTCTATGTGCTTTCTTGATCTTTCCACAGGTACCGTGTAGCAGAGGTTGAATGGATACATGACATATTTCCTTCTGAAGGGACGAGAGAGAAGCTAGACGTGAGTTTGTCATTTAAATTGGTTGTTTCCTTATTTCCAAACCACATACAATTCATAGAATAAGATTACTAACTAAAGCAGCATATGTAACACTAATTCGGGAGAATACCTTATTGATCAATAGTCAATACATATTCAAATGCCGTCAGAAAATGTTTACTGTATAATAACCGTCATCAGACTCCAGTGATATTAGCTGCTGAAATATTATAATGTAATTATCTACATGGTATTCGCTCTTTGAGAGATATCTCACCCACATTGCACCTATTTAAACTTGATGTGCGAGTTCCACGTGGCCTTGACACACTCAGTTGGTTACCTTTGACTGTTACTTATGCCTGTTGTGGTAGTTCGAACTAAGACTTGCTCTTCTCTTTATCTTTGGCCTGATCAGAGTCTCATCGCTTTGTGAAGTTCAGAACATCTCTTGGCTTTCCTACATCAGTACATCCGAGACTAAATGTACCATAAAGTTCTGCATGGTGCTACAGAATATTAGCTTGCTAATGCTTTTACTAATTCCATTTGTTGAATGCATTGGTTGGCCTTATTGTAAAAGCTAGATCATTGGACTAATATATGAATTTTCAGCTTCATGAGTTGACAAGAAATGCGGCAGATTATGCTCAGGCATGGATGTCAAGAGCAAAAGAAGCCGCGCGCCAAGGTACTTTTTGCTTGACTTAATGATTTGATCTTATCCATGCGGCAGATCCTGGTCATGTTTGTCTTTGTGACCTTGGTTGTGAGAAAGTCTTTCCTCTTCTGGTTCTTTTTACTTCACCTGTCATTCGTTGACCTGTTCCTAGAATCATGCCTAATTCAGTTATCTATTGCTCATAGATAGAAGAAGGCTTGTGGAAATCCTTAATGCGGAAGCAATGATGCCATCGCCGGAGGATCCAGAGCGGTTCAGTTTCTGGGTAGGCATTAAAATTATTTTCTCCTGTGCACCCTGGTGCACTCACTGATTATCAATTCTGAGTTTGTTCAGTTTCCAAATCTTAATATCCACATTTTCCCCTCACGATTCAACTGAACCGGTTCAATTTATGGCCAGCTGACCACATTGTCGAAGAGGAGGCCATCAGAAAGATTAGAACTACTACGCTTGAGAGATACAAAAGAGGTAATAGATCTCTTTCTTGTATGCGCTTTACTTTGCAAATGATCATCTATGCCACTTGGTCTTGTCAAGAGGTCCCTTCAGGTCCAACTTTAGACCCACTGGAAAAAAATATTGAATGGAAAAATGCTGTTAAGAGGGGATGCTCTCGATCCATAGTTCATATTCTAAATTGTGTATCATCGTCAAACAGTAAAGTTATGTTAATCTCTAGTTGGTTCTTACCTTCATGGTTTTCATTGCAGAGGATAACGCGTGCGCTTCTTTACCTCAGACAAGAAGAGCAAGGATGCCGCGTGCAATAGCAAACTATACCTGTAACTAATCAAACCCATTCATCTCCATCCTTCTGAGAATAATATTTTTGATTTAATTTTATGTGGACATCGTACATATATATATATATATATTATCCTCTGAGACCACTGTGGATCCGAGGTTCTGTTGTAACACGTACGTAACACTTGCATTTTGATATTGCCTGAGCTTTCTAGTTCAACCTGGTGGAAATTAAATGTACTTATTTCTTCTAGAATTAGTTCGTTTCTGTGCTTTCTCTTGCAATTTTTCTCCTGGAAATAGTTTTTCATGGTTTGGGGTTGGTGCTGGTTCATTGTGATACTTGTCGGATTTCTTGACATCAATCCCATTAGAGCTAGGATCTAGCGGATACCATTTATGTTGAGTTTATTGTTTGAAACAGAGATGCTTCAGTGCACATAGTCTGTACGAATGAGCCCGAGTATCGGGTACTCTATATTCCGGCTATGTTTGTGTTGGTTTCCATATGAGGTAATGATGCTCCTACACATTCATAGTCCATTAGTTATTTCTTCGGAGTTTTGATATCTTAGAGCTTGTGCTGTTTGACTTGTTCCCTAGTGTTCTCGTCCTTGCACCCGTGGCGACAAGCTAGCGCAAAGCGGACTTCTTCCACGCTTCACTGAGTCTACAGTCTAAACAGATGCCAGCTGTTGCAGTTCATGCCAGCCAAGAACAGGTGATTCTTTATATTATAGAACCATCCCTGCAGTTTCCTATACTGGTGAAGCTTCATTTATCATAACATGGATGCACGTTTTCTTCTTAGTTGCTACCCACAATTGTTTCAGCTCTTTCTTTCGTTGTCTATGTTCACATTTCAATTCTTCAACTTCAACCTACCTTTGTCCTGAGTCGATTCTCACCTTTGGCAATGCCCAGCGGATAATCATCTGCCTTGCAAAACCTTAGCATCAACATAGAACGATGACTCTGGGAGAATGCTGGCGAGGGGCGGATAGGGCACATCCCTTTTCCTTGATCGTTGTTATCTTTCTGTTCATCTTCTTGTTAGAAAACTTCAGCATCATGGCAAAAGCTCAAGCTGATAATCCTTTCTCTTCGGGCACAAGGTTCAGTCCTTGGGATAACATCCTTGTAAGTTGTGGCTCGCCTGCTGATACAAGGCTTGCCGATGGGAGGACCTTCGAGTCGGATCCTCGTTCAGCCTCATATCTCAACGCTGATGAGGATGTGATGGTGACTGTCAATTACATTGCCAACAGTGGTTCCTTCCCGTTTTACCTTTCTCCATTTTTGCCTTTGTTTCTCTCTGCCAGAATCTTCCCCTCTGAGGCCATGTATAAGTTTCCCATATCCGAGCAGGGACTTCACTTTATTCGTCTCTACTTCTACCCTTTGCCACAAAGCACATATAATCTATCAAGAGCTAAATTTCGTGTCACGACAGATGAGTTTGTCCTCCTCCATGACTTCTCAGTTAGAAATTTAGCCCCGGTTTTTAAAGAGTACCTCCTCAATGTCACCTCGGATACGTTGACCCTCACGTTCGCACCAAAGGAGGACTCTTTCGCCTTTGTCAATGCCATCGAAGTTGTGTCAGCCCCAGATGATCTGATCTCGGATATGGCCTCTGCTGTGCCTCCGGCAGGGTCATTCAGCGGCTTGTTGGGTCATGCGTTCGAAGTTTCTTACAGGTTGAATGTGGGAGGGCCTTTCGTGTCGACTGCTAATGATACCTTGTCAAGGACATGGGTTCCTGACAAGGAATTCATGATGTTGCCTCAAGGGGCTCAAGCTGTGTGGATAACTCCCAGTTTAGTGAGTTACCCCAGCGGTGGAGCAACCCCGCTCATTGCGCCTAACTGGGTTTATGCAAGTGCAGCCGAGATGGCAAACTCTGACACGAACCAGCAAAACTTCAATCTCACATGGGAGATGCCGGTTGATCCGAGCTACTCCTATCTAGTCAGGCTCCATTTCTGCGATATAGTTAGCAGTGTCCTGAACGACTTATACTTCAATATCTATGTCAATGGGTTGATGGGTGTGTCTTCTCTTGACCTCTCGTCGATCACTCAAGCACTCACCACCGCCTACTACAAGGACTTCTTCGTGAACTCCATGGCCATCATCAACGGGTCCGTGGTGGTTCAGGTAGGCCCTGCTTCTGGCACGGCCATGAGTGTTCCAAATGCCATTTTGAATGGCTTGGAGGTCATTAAGATGAGCAATTCAGCTGGAAGCTTGGATGGTTTGTTCAACGTGAATGGGAGCTACATAGGCGGCCCAGTCTCCAAGGTGATGAAGCTGGTCGCTATGATCGGGTTGGCGATTGCGGCGACGACATTGTTGCTTGTTGGATCGATGTTTGTCAGGTGGCATAAGAGACCTCAAGACTGGGAGAGAATGGACAGCTTTTCTTCATGGCTGCTTCCTCTCACCTCTAGTCAAACGAGCATCTTCTCCCGCAAGACCAGCTCTAAGCTCTTCGAAACCCGAAGAGGCAGCACCATAAATTTCTTCTCTACCAACACGGGAGGCGGTCGGTTCTTCACCTTCAGCGAACTGCAGGAAGCGACTAACCACTTCGATGAGAGCACAGTGATCGGGATAGGTGGGTTTGGGAAAGTGTTCCTCGGGAAACAGGAGGACGGAACCATGCTCGCCATCAAGCGAGGAAACCCACAATCGGAGCAGGGCATTAACGAGTTCCAGACCGAGATTCAACTGCTCTCACAGTTACGACACCGCCACCTTGTGTCCCTTGTTGGATACTGTGATGAGGGAACTGAGATGATCCTCGTGTATGAGTACATGGCCAATGGTGTGCTCCGTGAGCATCTATATGGCTCCAAGCTCAAAGCTCCTTTAACATGGAAGCAGAGGCTCGAGATCTGCATAGGCTCCGCCCGTGGACTCCATTATCTCCACACAGGGGCAGCCCATTGTATCATCCACCGTGATGTCAAGACCACAAACATCCTCCTTGATGATGCATTCGTGGCAAAGGTATCCGACTTTGGTCTCTCGAAGGCTGCAGCCGGTCTGATGGAGAACAACCACGTGAGCACAGCCGTGAAGGGCAGCTTCGGGTACCTCGACCCAGAATATTACAGAAGACAGCAACTGACAGTGAAATCCGATGTATATTCGTTTGGTGTAGTCCTGATAGAGGTCTTGTGTGCAAGACCAGCTATTAATCCCGCATTGCCAAGAGAGCAAGTGAACTTGGCAGAGTGGGCTATGAAATCATACCGGAAGGGGCTGCTCGACACAATCATCGACCCCTATCTCATCGGAACCATAAACTTGGGTTCGCTGAACAAGTACATTGAGGCAGCGGAGAAATGCTTGGCTGAGTATGGCGTCGACAGGCCCTCAATGGGAGACGTGCTATGGAACCTGGAGTCTGCATTGCAGCTCCAAGAGGCAGCGTCTCAGCTCGAACCGCTTGATGATAGAAACGACGTTGCTTTGATCCCAGTCAAGAAAGTATGTGAATCGGTTGACAAAGAGATGAAGGGCGATTCAGGAGTTTCGATCTCTGGATTCCCTCAGCTGGATGATTTCCAAGCAAGGTGAATAGCTTTGATGAATAACTCTTTGCTACAAGGTTTAATCCAGCTTATGTTAAGGCTTTTCAGCAAGTTTCTTTCTTTCGTTGCGCTCTTGCATATTCTCGATTGTTTTGCTATCGTTGTCGTGTTTTCTTCTTCTGAGGTTTCGCATGCTCTTGTATTCCGAATATTTACAATGATTCAAATTTCCTGCAAACTGAATCTTTCCATCTTTAGTTCAATAGACTACACATGTTATTGTGGCTATTGTCCAGATACGTAGTGAGCGAAATCAAAGGTTGCATAGAACACGTCGAAGCCACGCCAGGGAAAGAACCTGTCGTGTAAATAGTCAATAGAAGATTAGTCCATTGCCTGCATCCAGATTCGAAGTATGATCATGTTAGGGGTCTCCCAGGGGAGCCTCCTCCACAAATAAATATCAATGATGAAGGGCGACAGGTAGATCCTCCTTTAAGCCAAAGACTGGGAGTCTCCTCGGCCTTATTTGATCACTATGGATGCTGGGCATTGAAAAGTCAGGGTCTAAAACCCAAAAGAAGAACCCAATCCCAAAAGATTAGTTCAATAGAAAGGAGAATCTTGCTAACTTACAAATCACTCTATTGTTTCCCAAGCAATCCATTTTGACAAACCCCACCTCTTAACACTCGTCACCTTTTGAGAACCGGATGTCCACGAACGACTTCATTCTGAACTCTTCGCAAACCAGACATGACCTTCTCTTTTGGGTTATCAAGCACCAAATAGCCTTTTTCTATTTCGTTCTTCAAATGACTGTGATGGTCCATTCTGGACGGCTTTCACTCCGGGCTCATCACAGCATTAGGCAAGGTTTTTCCTTCCAGGAACTTATCAAGCATGAGGTCGCCCCTTCAGCATTATCCGGTCTCTCAACGATAGCGCCAAACGTTAGACCCAAAGCTCAAGAAAATAGTTTAATCCTAAAAAAATAGTCCAATAAAAGAAAGAACTTCTTTAATTTATAATTCACTTCATGATTTTTCATATAGTCGATGTTGATAAACCTCACATCATAACATATCATTAAGATGATGATTAAAATCAGAATAGATGAGTTATTATCCAAATGAGATAATCTATTTGTGATCTTTTTAAATGTTTTTAACTCTCAGCAGATTACATTCTCTGGTTTTGGACATCTTCTAGTAATTATCTTTGGAGGCAATATCATAATCGTAGGATTGTATGCGTAGCTTCTTATCTCAGACATGGAATCTCAACGCCTAGTTTTAGCTAGCCACACTAATAAATACTCGGTATAAAGTAGCAACGGGCAACATCAAATATTCATCATGACAAGAACGGTTACTTCGATAATAAGCGATCATTTCCCTAACTATAGTAGTTAGGCTATGTACATTTTGTATTCCACGTCCTCGATTTGACGACATTATATAGATATGTTGTGTTGTTTTCCATTTGAAACCCTAACAATTGGTGTTTACAGTAGTTTATCCGAGTATCAGCAGCATTGACTTTCGAGGTACTTGGAATATCAAACGTTCAGTCGATTTTATGATATCGCTTAGAAACTCATAATCCAGTCCGTTGCTTGTTCTTGGATAGCTATCAGACTATCAGTAAACCGCAGTGCGCATCTAATATATCAATGGATGAGGATGAGAGTTTCGGACCGATATTCGAGTAAAACATTAGAGAAACGTCGACATTTAGGAACAGGAGAAGCAGAGATGGTCCAAATGAGTTTGATAGAGAGTCTACGTTTGATGCTGTTGCGTCGGCTTTGGACCAGTCGAGCGGCTTCGTGGTCCTTTTCATGTTGTTTGGTATCAAGTGAAATGATCATTAACTATATATATATATATGATTATCTTTGAAAAGCAATTAGACATTTAATCATGAGAATTTGGAATCATTACGACAAATGAACAATAAGGATTATTTAAGATTCAAATTCGAGATCTATTAAGTTGAATCAATCTTTTAATCACTTATATCGACTGATGTTGTTATATCTATAATAATATCTACCCCGTTTTGCAAACACTCCCAAGCAAGGAAGGCAGATCAAAAAAGACAATTAAATTGTGAGAATGCCGTCACCTCTATAATTTTGTATCATAACATCATCCATGCTAAAGATAAAATGACTAGATGCCGCAAACGGTATATATGTAGTTGCTATAAGTACAATATATTAGTAATACAATTAGAAGACATTAGTTTTGACTAGCTGAGTCCATACAACCAACTATATCCGAAGATCGCCGTCGAAATCAAGTCATTGTTCATCGGATGCTCGAGTGCTATGGAAAAGAGTTTATAGCCGTTACATCATCGGCTTAAAGAGTAATACTTTTTCAGATCTTAAGTTAAAACCATGGTATTTGCGCTTCAATGATAAGATCAAGTTATTTGGTGTGATAATTATGAATTTGGTGTGATGAAACTATCAAATTGTTCAACGATGTGGGGAGAGAGTGGTTAAACCATTTCGCTTCTAAACCAAGTTTATATGACCCATATGGTGACCCACTCCACCTCCTTGGGTAGTTTTCATTTTGGTACGGTGCATGGATGTAAAATTCATAATGAGTGCATGTTTATACATATATTTCATTTTTCTATTATAACCTAATCAATTAATATTAGAACTCGGCAGAAAAAGAAAGAAAGGGAAAGAAAAAAGGCAGTTCGTATTGTTAAATAAATAATCAAGGGAATTGGAAAATAGCCATCAATTTCTTTAATATGATTACGACAATATGTATTATTTTGATGGATCGGATTTGGGTAATTTTATGATTTTGACTTCCTATCTCTTCTTCAAAATATTAAAAAATAATTAACCACAACCATCTTGTTTTGTCTCAATTTAAAAAGCTAGTATATGGTAACTATTTAACTATAATATTATTTATATTTTTTCAGTTTCAAATTAAAGAAGATGAGAACTTAGAAATACATAGCTCGACATCCCTACTTATAAGTTAAAAGAATGAAAACTGAAATTCAAGGTTAGAGCTAGCTAGTTGTAGCATGTTAGTTTCGATCATAACATATGTCTCATTACACACATAATCATTATTTTTTCTCTTTTTATCAATCATTGATTTGATAATAATAATCCAAAAGACTAAAAGATTTCTGGCACCAAAGGAAAAAACAATGAAAGATCTAGGATTATATAGATATGTTACTAGATTTTTTTCAACTATAAAGTAAATATTAACCTATAGAACTACTCATTATAGGCTTTAGTATGTTAGTTCGGATTATTAGTACTTGTTAACTAGCCAATCCATTCATCCAACACCCACCATTTTCTCCGCCCTTTTCTCCTAACCTCCAACAACCAACACTTCGATAGCAAAAGAAAACTCATCAAAACATACTCAAAGAAATAATCAATTCATCACTTGATTCAAAACCAAGCAAAACCTCAACCTCAACTCATCCTTTTTCATTCAAGAATCATTCACCCTTTTGCCTCTATCGCCCCATATCTTCATCACAACCTCGACGAGACCTCAAAAAAAAAAAAAAAAACGATCATCCTAATGGCTCGGACGGGCGAGACCATGAGAAGATCAATCCATACATTCCTAAAACACTACCAATACTTCACCTTGGTATCATCCTTTATTGCATTTCCTTTTTCAATATCACTTCTCATATCTCAAGCATTGATCCAACACCACTCTTTTCCTTTCTTTCCAATGATATATGCTCGTGTTCGTGCCATCTTCCATGCTGCCGGATTCCCTGCTTCCTCGAACTTTTTCGCCCTCGTCGGGCTCAAGCTGTCTCAGACAATCTCCTCCTCTGCCGTCACCATTCCCTTTACACTATCCTTGCTTGTCCTAGCAAAGGCATCTGTTATCAGACACCTTGATCATACCAAACAACGAAGATCGTCGCTCATTTCCTTATACAATCCTCTGCTTGTGACCCAATTTTTTGGGTTTTTTCTCGTGATATCAGCCAATGCAACCTCATTCTCCATCTTGTTCTTGGGTTTCACTTTCTTGGAAGGACTATCCATATCTTCTCCCAATAGGGTTCTCTTCCTTTCGTCCCTAGGCGCTGTTTTCTACTCAATACTTCTCGCAAACACGATTGTTATATGTAACCTAGCATCCACCATCGTGGCCATTGAGAAGGGAGAAGGTGTAGGATTCATGTCGATTCTCAAGGCTTATGTATTGATCAAGGGAAGAGTCTCGACGGCGCTTGCATTGGTTGTTCAGGTCAATCTTGGGTTGGCGGCTGTCGAGGCGCTATTTCAGTACAGGATTGCGAGGAGTTATTATATCGGAGACAGGACATTGTCATCTCTTGCCATCGAAGGGACTTTGATCGCGTATATGTACTCTGTCATGGTCGTCATTGATTCGATCATCGGATATGTTTTCTACAGGAGATGCAAGGATAGCAACGAGGAAGAATCCTACGCTAGTGATGTTGAGAAACTGAGAGCAATTGAGAATTATTTGTGATTTTTTTTTCCTTTGGTGATATTTCTTTGTTCATTTTCTTGCCCTTTTACGTGGGGGAAAGAACAGTATTCAACATACAAAAGAGATTAGAGGGAGGATGAATAATTCCCAGAACTGGATATAGCGAAATTCGCTCTTATAGTAAAATTGTAAATTCGATTGTTAAGAGAATGGAAAATCATGTGTAATATCGTTTTTTCAAAGTATTTCGAGAATGGTTGGAATGAAATGTACATGCTCTAAGCTTTCAGATTCTCGTTTTTTCAGCTTTCATCTCATGCTTAATGCGTGATTTCAATTTTCTCAAGTTTTCAGGATATGGAAACGTATGAATATGCAGTTAGATGAAACTTCATTGTTGTATCTATTGGCCCTCTTTCATGGCCGGAAGCACAAGAATTGTGAAGGAAGTGTGCTCAAGGTGTTTGCAAACAACATAAGCTGTTGGAAACTATACAGCCAACAAACCGAGGCCCTGTTTGATACAGTTTTTGATTATTGATTCTCGTTTTGGATTTTCTTGTTATCAAATCCAAATTATTTGATATGATTTTTTGTTTTTTCAAAACGAATCAGAAAAATAAGATTGAAATTCTTAAAAAAATGGATTTTTTGTATGTTTCTTTTATTTATGTGGGGAAAATAGTACAAAACCCTCCAAATTATTCATCAATGATATATGATTCCTCTAAACTCTAAAAGCATGTCCTCTCCAAACAAATTTTGAACGACATGGTTAGGTAATTAAATATTATTTTATATAAATTTATTATAAATATTAATCATATTATAAACTATATATATTGATTTGATCGAAATTACGGTACAATCAAACATGATTTGAAATAAAAATCAGGCTCATCAAAATATATGTTAAAATTCTGATATTTTAAAATATTGCATTTATTATGTGGTGGAGTGAGTAATTCACATAACTTAATAGGTGTGTTTGTTTTGGTATCAAAAGGGAGGAGGACTAATAATCCTTTTTGTCACTTATCCTATATTTATTTAACATGTTACCATTAAAAAAGAAGGAATAATTATTCTCATTTATCTAACTTAATCTTTGAGGGACTAATTAGTGGGGGAAGGGGGATAATTTTATAGTCTCAGTGGACTAGGTTAGCTGTATAAGAAATAATGTTGTCTTATGTTTGTTTGTTACAATGGGGCATTAAACAAGACTAATTAGTCCCATACTAACCACTTATTGGGTTGCAAATAAATAAAAATTTGAATATTAAAGGGAGAATGGTTGATAGATATTTCTATGCAGTTTTAATTATCCAAAAATATTCCATTATCATTTCATTCCTATTAGTTATCTCACAATCAATTAAAATATTTTTTCCCCAAATATAATTATTTCATCTAAAATTCAATTTTTTAAAATTAAATATTTTTAAATCCAACAATGATGATAACGAGACGGACATGAGAAAACTAACAATGATGACTAACGAATGACAGAGATGAATTGTTGACGAACTAAACATGAGGACTACAAAAACGAACTACAATAAATTAATGACGATGATGAACCCACGGCGACAATTTATGTCGGTGGAGAATCGTTTCGTGCCTCCTACCTGGAGGCTTTATTTGTTTTGTGCTATTATTGAGCCGTGACTATGCAGATCTCATTTTAGTGCCTGGAATATCTTGGTTTCTTGACCTATGAAGCAGAGGTTAATACTTTAATAGTGTGAAACCCAAAGATGCCGTGGGAAACCGTATGCCATAATATAATTCGTGTGTTACTCATTTCTTCCATGAACTTGGATGATAATTATGCGTGAAAGGAAAAACAAATTTGATAGAGAAAGGATTATTTGATTTGTGAAAATTAATGATTATATTATGGGAAATGTTAAATCCAGCTAAATGTTAAAACGTACATAGGAAGATTATGAAATAAAATCTTAACAAATTGGTTAGTATAAGATTCATTAAAAGACAAACAAATATGGGGGTACTTCTCTGGAAAGAAAAATATATGGGGTATTCATTGGGAAATTTTTTTGTTAGGTTGTATTTCTGGATAATTTTTCCAACATTAAATTATTAACTTCATCCCAATAAAATTGTAACATTTTTCAAATTGGATCGTCTCAATTAAATTACAATTTTATCCTATTTAAAAACTTTTCTCCATAAAAATATCAAAACAATCTTATTATGTACTTTATATCATATCAATTTATTCTACTTTTTTTTTCATTCCTCTCCCTCACAAAAGTCAAAGGGGATAAATTAATCTTTATCATAAAAATCAATAGATATATAAATTTTCGTGACAAGTCAATCAATTTTAATTTTGTTGAAACGGAGGGTGTACATTGTTTACTCCTAAAACTTATTGGGGGTGTTTGTTTTGAGGATAATATTGAGTGGGATTATTAATCCTAGGATAAATAGTCACACGATTATTTGTCCTAGAATTATTTATTTCGAGATTATTTCGTTATCTTATGTTTGTTTACGATGTGATAATCACTCAACTAAACAGAAGATACTGTTGAATGGAATTGTTTTGTATACAAACAGCTTAAACCCACGAGACTAATAGTTCCAGGTAAGGCGGTACATGAACCAAAGTGTTCGTGTGTAGTTCGAGTTCGACTTAACTCAACTCGAGAATAAGAAATTACTCGAATGATATTCAATTCTTGGATGTGTCAAACAGTTGAGTTCGGTTCGAGCTCGACTTCTTAGATCGTGAACTCTTGAAATTCGACTCGATTCGATCCAACTCGTTGTGTCTAGCTATTTTCTTATAAACGTTTATGTTGAAATCATTTATAAAAATAAGTATATGGAATTTGAAAAACAAAAATATTATATGATAAAAGAAAAAGTTCAATTTCTTATAATTTTATAGTAATAGTCAAGAGTAAGAAAAAATTCATAATGTAAAGAATTGTTAACCCAATGATAACTGTAACATAATCTTTGTTCATTCATATGATTATTTGATCAGAGATTTAATATTATTTTTTTCATAAAAGAGATTCAACATTTTTTATCATATGATAAAATGATAAATCTTGCATAAAACATCTTTGAAATTACTTACGTTGTAAATTTTTCGATCAAACCATTCACCTCTATTATCGCTGCATCTCATATGAAAAAACTACATCATCAAGTATCAGGGTCGACTGAGACCAAAATATATCAATCAATATAAGAAGAAGTAGTAATATTAGCTGAGAAACTGTAACTAGCTAGGAGTGAGCAAAAGTTTCTCAATGAACCGAACCGGGAAGAACTAGACCCACCGAACTTGTACTGATCATTTATAGTACGGACGGGAATGTTGAAATAGCGGAACCGAAAAACCGATACTGGACGAGAAATTACTTTTGGGAATTGTCCCATTTGTCCCGATTGGACCGAAAAGTTATAGATTCTGAGTCGGTTTATTAATAACTACAAACAATGTAATTTACAATAAAATGTCTCAATAATTCTCATTATGTTAATTCATCTACTCAATGAAGTTACTAACTTACTGTATCATCCAAAGTATAATTGCAGCCTTGCAGGGACTCCCTTCATTTTCTCCTCAGTTTTGATTACTTCTCCTACGTATGCCACCGAGTATCAATTGTTCTTGCATGTTTCTTGTTTATGCGTTTTATTTTTAGCTCTTGTTGAGATGTTGACTTTCTTTGTGTCTTGCTATTTCTATGACTGGGCCTGTGACATTGTTTTTGTTTCGTTAGATCTTGATTCGCCTTAGCATACATATATTGCGTTAGATCAAGAGTAAGTATATTGGGTTAACAAATAATCATTGATTGAAAACGTTATGAATTTTTTTTAACATCATAAATTCATATTATAAGCACAATTGTCTACATTTGATTAAAAACTATTTATATCATAATTTGTATTTTATGAAATGATTTATAATCTCATTTTGATTCACAATATTCGAGATCGATTATTCATAACGTTAGAATTCTGTTTCGATTATTACTCGACAAACTATTCAAATTCGATTAGAACTCGGATTGTTTTTTCTCAAGGTCGATTCGAACTTTTTTTTTTATTCAAATTAAATTTTACTCAAAATAAGTAGTAAAAGACGGTTCTCTGATGAAATGGTATACGTCTTGGACGCAGCCTAGGTGTCCCCGCCTAAATCAATCGGTATAGTGGTTAGCGTCCTGATCTGCTCTGCATCTCCGTACGCATTATAGCTTGGACAAAAACTCGATCCGACTGATTCGTGTATAATTTTAATTTTAGTTCCAGCTAAATATTTATCCCTTGACAAAAAAAAAAAAAACAATAAAAGAAAAAAAAGTCAAAAAACTACGACACTCCTTTCTCTTTGTTATTCCGATTCCCGGCGTCTTCACCCACCACCGACACCTCGCCGCCGCCGTCACCGTACATCCTCATTCCACGAATTGTTCACTGATCGCTTCTTTCGCCTCTAACATTTCCTAGGGTTTCCAATTCGGGTTCACCGACGGGGTTGGTGAATTTGTATCCACCGCTGGCCGAGAAATCCTAGGCAGGCAGCAGGATTCGATGCGGCGCTCAGCGGTGTTGTCGGTGAAGGAGAGAAGAGATGGTGGAGGGTTTGGGGGTGTTGTGATCTGATGTTAACTCTCCGTGTGTGTTCGATTAGGGTTTGGTAGTGCCGATATTCCCGTCGTTTTTCGTTACGTGTTGAAGATCTTCAAACGAAGTTTTTAAAACTACAATATGGTAGATACGTATCTGAGTTTGATTGTGAATGTGAACGCATTGGTTGGTCCTTTGAGCAGTATTGTGAAGTAATTAGGGTTTCGTGATGGCTACAAAGGTGTGCTCAGCAGTATAGTGAAGTAATTAGGGCTTTTCTTCTCGAGTGATGGCTACGGAGAAGAACTTGAATGTGCACTCGGTCAGGTTAAGTATCGGTTAGGAATCATTTCAATTGTAACAAATCCTCAGACGTTGCGTATCCGGTTCAAATAGAAACTCTTGGGGATTCCAACAAGTATGTTTGTATCTGGGTCATGTCAAAGTGAAGATATTCGCATAAATATGGTGGTCATTGCAGAGAATGTGAGTTGATGATGGAATTATCATTCGTATAATCAGTAGTGCCCTGTGTAAACCGAAAGACTTAAGGTTTTTTGTTTCTAGAGCAATGGCTACTAGGAAGAACGTGAATGTGCACTCGGTGAGGTCATATAGCGATAGGAAATGGATGATACGATTCTTTATCAGCTTGCTAGTCACCGCTCTGCTGATGGTAGCAGCCCGTTTCAGGTTGTATGATACACCTGTGTATGAAGTAGAGACAATGCAGGTGGAAGATGCATTGTTTGAGAGGTTAGAGGATACGAAGGATTATTTTGTCGAATCGGATATAATGAGATCGATTGAGTTGAGTGCGGAGAGGAGAAAGGAGTTGCCCAGGTTTGCGTATCTGATATCAGGGACCAAAGGTGATAGCCAGAGGATGTTGAGAGTGTTGCAGGCAGTGTACCATCCAAGGAATCAGTATGTGTTGCATATCGATCTGGAGGCTCCGCCGAAGGAGAGGTTGGATTTGACCATGTCGGTGAAGGCTGATCCTGTATTTAGTGAGGTTGAGAATGTGAGGGTGATGGCGAAATCCAATCTGGTGACTTATAAGGGTCCAACTATGATTGCGTGTACATTGCAAGCTATTGCTATTCTGTTGAGAGAGAGCGCAAACTGGGACTGGTTTATAAACCTCAGTGCTTCGGATTATCCTCTCATGCCGCAAGATGGTTAGTCCATTTTTTACTTGGTCATTATAGTACTTTTATACCTTCTTCGGTATTAATGTTGGTTTTTCATTTTGCTTCCTTCCATTTTCATCTTGTGGTTGAATGTTGTCATGTCATAGGTGTAGTTCATTTGAAGTAGGACTATGATAATTTTCTGGTTTAATCATCCAAAAGAGGAAGCATATAAAGGGGGCAAAGGAGACAGAAATATTAGCATTTAGAAATTGACAATGATTATCTGTAGCTGGGGAAACATCAATAAAATGGAAGCCCATTCTTAACCTTGTAAGACTCTTTGTTAGAACGACCATTCATGATTGCAAATGAGTTCATTATCATCTATATGCGTTGCAGTGTCAGTCCTTTGAGGAAGCTAATAAATCTGTTTCAATCGGGTGTTTGGGTGGAGGAGGATTGAGGTTGAGAATATACGCGATCCTGTACTGATGATGGAAGTTCTGTCGAGGTATTATAAGAGAGTGTCCTGAACAGAACTAAATATGAGTGAGTCTTGTGAAGGTATTAGTTGTGAGTCTGCTAATTGAGATATGTGTATGTTTCTCTTATATTTGATCATTGCAACTCAATTTCGTGCTTGAAGAAATATCTTTTGCAGCGTAAAAGGTAGCCCCATGTAAGAAGCTGCTACAAGAGTAAAAAACATCAATTTGAATTGTGTTTCTTGTCATTTTTGTTTTCTTTTCCCTTTGCAATTGTTCACCAAATAAGATTATTAACGAAAAACGTTGTAGGAGATGGAAATTATCACTTTTATTACAATCCATGTTGCAAAGGCAAAATTTCATCAAGCAAAGAGAAAACCACATAATCCCTTATTTGAGATGTCATGGTTCATTTTTATTCTGTTAGATTGATTTATTAAATATCACAAATATAATCCATCTCATTCCTACTATAAAATGATTTTTTTGGACTTTGCAACAAGGTACTGGCTGACTTTTGTAGCACAAAAGGTTTTTTCTATATATATAGAAAAATCATTGGTGTTGTAACAACTACACCTCTTTTTTTTCGTGAATTGCATCTTGTTGTATTATGAATTGCAGTTCTAAAAGCAAAAAATGATACAGTTCATAATAGAATAAGGTGCAGTTCACGCCAAAAAGAGGTATAGTTCAGTAGCAGCCTCAGCACCAACGACGGGCTATATATATTTTATGTTTTTTAGATAGAAGATCAATGAAGTCCCAAACAAAAACAAAGTTTGTGTATGGTTTCATTTCATATCCTATAAGTTGTATGTTTTAATAAAAAGGAAACCCCGAAGAATTTCTCTTGATCAACCGAATAGCCCGCAAACCCGGAGGACCTTTTAAATCAGTTTTCGGTAACGGACTCATCACCACAAAGCAGCTTGTCACCTAGCAGATTTGAACTCCTCATGCACATTGGTCTTGTGGGTCCGGGCCGCTTGTCATGTGGGGTGGGGATGATCCCCTTCTATAACTTGTATGTTGCGTTTGTGTGAGATAGAAAATCATAAGTTTATATTCTTTTCCAAAAAAAGAAAATCATAAGTTTATATACTACTTCGTATATCATATATGTTTTTTTCTTCTTTTTTTCCGTTTATGATTTAATCTGGTTTTTGTTATATAGATAGGTCTTTTATATTTCATGATCTCACATAAGAAGTTAACAAAATTTTAGAAACAAATTATGCTTCCTCCCCAAGCCACTGCCTAATCGCCTAGGCCATCCGCCTAGGCTTTAGAAGATCCGATTGCCTGGCTCCGCCTAAGCCTGATAACTTTAATTAGCATATGGGAGCTCTTCTATGATTCATGTGCATCTAGATTCAAGTGCTTCCTAATGATATGACTAGTGGCTATCCTCTTACCCAAAAAAGCTCATCTTTCATCCCTTTGTTGCAGATATATTGTATATCTTCTCGAACTTGTCCAGAAATCTTAATTTTATTGAAAACACAAGGATGGTGGCTGGTTGGAAATTGTAAGTTTGAGAACTTTGACTGTCTCTTTAGTTGATCATTTCATTTTCATATGTCTAATTCAAAATGAATATGCTTTTACAGAAACCAAAGGGCAAAGCCAATTATCATTGATCCTGGTCTTTACCTTTCTAGAAAATCTGATCTTGCTGTTACTACCCAGCGACGATCTCTTCCTACTACTTTCAAGTTGTTTACTGGTGAGTCATAAGTTCTATCTTCCACAGAATTGCGACTTGCCTATTTGTTCTTGTTGTGCTTAAAGAAATCAACAAGTTTTTGTTTTATATCTGGCCACTCTTTTCTCATCATTCCCCTCATCTTTTCCCAGGATCAGCGTGGGTGGTTTTGACGCGATCCTTTGTCCAATACTGTATATGGGGATGGAACAATTTCCCAAGAACCACCCTTTTGTACTATACAAACTTCATTTCCTCTCCAGAAGGTTACTTTCACACTGTAATCTGCAACACACCGGAGTTTCGTGACTTCGCCATAGGGCACGATCTTCATTACATAGCTTGGGACACTCCTCCTAAACAGCACCCTCGTGTGCTCTCCATGAAGGATTTCGAGAAGATGGTTGAGAGTGGGGCATTGTTTGCTCGAAAATTCTTGAAGGATGATCCTGTGTTGGACAGAATCGACAAAGAGCTACTGGGCAAGGCAGACCGACTTGTTCCAGGAGCATGGTGCGTCGGGAGCTCAGAAGGCGGTTCAGACCCCTGCTCCTTACGAGGCAATGATTCGGTCTTTAGGCCAGGTCCTGGTGCCAAGAGGTTGGAAGCGCTTATGCAGACGCTGCTGGCGGATGAATTCCGTAGCAAGCAGTGCCAATGACATTGATGAGTTGTATATCATGTAACGCTTACCCTCAGCAGGGTCATGTAGAATGCATGAAAATTTTGCTTGGTCGCGATGTTGTTGTATATGACGAGTCTCGAATGCAAAATTTTGTTATTGTAGAACCTGATGATTAGATCGAGAACTTCTAGGGGATGTAAGGAAATATTGTGTACGCTAATACAAGTTGAAGAATAGCTTCAGCATCATCTTGTGTGCTAGATTCTTGTACCAAATTGGCAAATTGGAACATTCAAGCAAATCGAATGTAAGCATTCTTGTTAGTCGTAAGAAACAAAATGTTATCCATAGTAATTTATAAGGTTGAATTTTCATGGCAAGCGTCAGTCATTGGGTCTTCTTTCACTTCAGGTATCTTCAATTAACCCATTGGACATTAAATTAAGAGTAATACAATACTTTCCAAGATGTATTACTCCTTGGTCTCACGAAAACATCAATATTTTGAAAGATATCCAATATATATTTCGAAAAATTTGATTGATTAAACAATATTTGAATATCTCGTATTCATCGTTTCATAAAAATATATAATTTATAGGAGAAAAATGTATATGTGATAACCACAAATAAAAGATTATCTGTGACATAAATATATTTGTGGATAACAACAAACAAGATTATAAGATTATTTATGACTAGCCACTGGACAAAACAATCTCTGCACCATGCAGATTGTTTTGGGAAAAGCATGACAAAATCCATCAAAATCACCCATGTTTCCCTCGCCTGTTCATCTCCTAGCCGAACAACGAACACCATCTTCTCCTCAATTGCAGATACACTTCATCGACCCATATTCAGTTACTTCAATTTCTTTGTTTCTAATTCTTTCTCACGCACAAAATTCTCTCATTTTTTCGCTCTCACAATTAGGTGTCTCGATTGCTTTGTCGAAAAATCTGTTAAACTCGATATATGACAGTTGAATTACTTGACTATATGACTTTATTTTTTGTGTTCTCTGAATGTTACCTGATTTATTTTATTTTATTTTTTTAGAATCTCATGGATCAAGAGGAGATAAATCCTTCTGCACCTGTGGCGGTAAATGAAGAGATTATTTTGAGTATTGACGAAATTGTTTCAATGGGCTGTATTGTGTGTGTAGATGCTTCATGTTCAGAGGTTGATCCTTTAAATGGTTGCAATGAAGGAATGGAGAATGCGAATTCTGTTGATGAAGAATTTGAGGGTGAAAAAATAATGGGAAGGTTATTTGAAAGTCCAGATGATGGGCGAGACTTTTACAATAGATATGGCTTATGTAAAGGTTTCGACACTCAGTATTCATTATCACCTACGACTCAGGTCTGCCAACGAGATTTTAAGAAAGAATTTGGCCTGTGCTAAGCAAGAGCTCAAAGATACCAGCAAAGAAAACATAAAACGTCGTCGAGGCACAAGGACGGTATGCCAAGCGATGCTTAGAATCACCAGACAAAAGGAGGGTGGAAAATGGATGGTCGACATGTTCAATGTCATACATAATTATCCACTCGATATGCCATCCAAAGAGTTGAAGCAAAGATCTCATTACAAACTCCATCGCTTCGAGTCTTGCAAGAGTCTAGTTTTTGTGCTTTCCAAAACCGGGCTGGAGCAATCCAAGATCAGCAAAGCTGTGATTGCCATTATCAGTACTGAGAAAAATAGTCTTACCTCAAGCCAGGCTGCAAAAATTATTATAGGTCAATGAAGAAATAATATAGGTAAAGAATGCTCTTCAGTGATCAGATACTTTCAAGCGAAAGCAGCCTCAGATGGTGCACATTATTTTGCAGTGGATATAGGGGATGCCAACACTCTAAGAATCATGTTTTGGATCGACGGGAGATCTAGATCATCATACATGTTATTCGGTGATGTAGTTGTTTTTTATGTGACATACAGAACTAACAAGTTGAAGATGCCTTATGCTTCATTTATTGGAATCAATCACCATTGGCAATCTATTTTATTTGGAGCAGCTTTGTTGGCAGATGAAACAGAAGACACTTTTATATGGCTTTTTAATCAGTTCTTAACAAGCATGTATGGTCTTAAACCTTCGACAATTATTACTGTTGAGTCTAAACCCTTAATGCAAAGAAATTGAGTGATTAATAAATTTTAGTGTAAAATACTCTTAGTATGCATCATGGCTAAGGACTCATTTGTTTGAAAAGCGAGTTTATAATGTATACGTAACAAGGTTGGTTCAGAGAGAAATACAACAAAATTGACAATATTGAGGCCATGAGTAAAGGGACAGCAAAGTTTGAGTATTTGAACGTTTATAGTAAGGAATGATTAAAGCCTTTATAGCTTCTGTGTAAAGGCATACTGCAGTAACACATGAAGTACAGTAAAGCTTAGTGAACCAGAAGGATTCAGATGAAGACAACGGTCACGATGTATTTCTGTAGTAGGGTCAGTGTTCTTTCTACTTCAAGATCAGAAGTTACAGGTGAGACAATCTGTTAGGAAGGCATAAACGATGTTTCTTCAGCAACGACTACATTTTTTGGAGTTGCCTATAAATACTAATGGGTGATATCCAGAATAATAACCTATTTTTGCATCTCTAAAGCTTTAAAACTGAACTTTGCAATAAGACTACCAAGTGAGCATTTCTATGAAGTTGATTGTTGAAGATGTGAACCAATAATCTGAAAGCAAGTTTGTGAAACAAGGAAAGAATAGTGCAAATATCGGGCAAACAAGATCAAGAAGTTGATTCAAGTCCTGATTATGAGAAGAATAGTTCTTATTATTGGTTTGTGTTGTCTTTTACATACTGTAAAATGACATGTTAAATATGAGTTTAAAACAATCACACTTAGGACTATCTTCTTGACATATCACACTAATTGTCAAGAGAAGACTGAAGTAAAAGATATAGTCGTATTTTAGCTATATTGCCTAACCAATATAAAAATTCCTATGTGTAATTACTTTATTGCTTTTAAAACATTTAACTCTTGTTGTTAATCAATTTCAACATAAGACTAATTTCGAAGTAACAAAGATTGCTCTGTACAACAGAACCTAGAAAAAGAAGGAACAAATCCCAAATCTACCATAGAAATAAGAGATTACACATGACTCAGCTGCCTCAAGTTCTCCGAAAAAATAAACCAGCTTTCGAGTACAAAATCAGAAGTTCATACTCTTCACATGAATGGACCAACTTTCGAGTATAAAATCAGAAGTTCATACTCTTTCGAGTGTAAACCAGCTTTCGATCTGTCAATAGCAATCTCGAATAATAACCGAAACAGGAATGAACTTTATTTCTCAAATCAAATGTCACCAATCTATACAATATTCCTTAAGAAAAGAACAAAAAATATGAGTTTGTATGGTGTAACTCAATGCATAACTTGCCTGAACCAACTTCACCACATGCGGCCACTTTAGTTCTTGGCGCGACCTCTAAATTATTTTCTAGCACATATGTTGTTGAGTCAAATCCATAATGTATAGAAATTCAGTGATAAACAAATTCTAGTCTAGAGGTTTGTTTGATATCGTTATTATTTTTTGTTTTTTAATTGATTAATGAAATAAAACGATTTGATATTAATTTTTATTTTTTAGATGGATAAAATAGAAACAAAAACCAACAAAAATGCTTTTCAATTTATATTTTCTATTTCATCTAAGCCCAACAATTCCCTTTAGTAAAAACATTTTATTTCAAAAGATGTTTTTGATTTTCGTTACTGATTTTATGTTTCTGTTAATGATTTTAGTTTTTACAATTTTAGACAATGATATCAATCAATCTCTAAAATGTTTATGCTATACTCCCACAAACACAAGAAAATATTTTATTTCATAAAATATTTTTGATTTTCATTACTAATTTCATATTTCTATTAAAGATTTTAGTTTTCACTATTTTAGATAATTATACCAACCGGTCCCTAAAATGTTTATGCTATGATCCCACATGGATAGAATTAGTCCCTTGGCTACCAGACACCACATTCGAATTCCTTTCACAGGAGCGACCAGCCTTTTACCGCACAAAGCAGTTGACAAACTCTGGTTCTCGGCTTGGATCAGCACCAAATCAAACGCATGGCAAACAGAAGTTGCCCGAAATTTGGGCACAACAAGTTCATCAGATCACACACAGGATAGCATGGCAAGCACTATCTGGATACCATGATTTCCGCCTTTACAGATCATTTACACCACCAAGTAAGAGTTACTGAACAAGACAAGAATCAATATCAAGATCAAAGCAAACGATGGACTCATACTAAATCCAGAAGGATGTCTCGTGTAACGCAGCTTGCGATCAAACCAATATCCATTGGAGTGAGGCCATCAGTCCCAGAAAAGAGAAGAAATATTGTCCCCTCGCACTAAGGGTTCAACTCTAAGCCAAAGAACTCAGACCGAGGACAGAAAGAGGATACCCAATGACCAGGCATAAATATGCACAGGTAACAGGACTTGTAAACCCAACCATTATTGCGAAGCAAACGAAATATTTAACAGTCACAAACACGCATCCCAGAATAAAATATTTCGTCATAAATAGTAGAACCAATAGCCCAGCAACAAAGCAAAGGAGGTCACTCCATATCCATAAAACAAGACTTCTTAGAATCACTTTACCCTAACCCACCCGCTCATGACGAGAATAATATATGTGAAAATGAGCTTGATTGCTTCCAAACCACCTGTTGCTTCAATTGAAGCAATGAAGCAACTGAAAGGAGACAAATTCTTCAGTTATTTCTGGCCGATATCCTTAATACCACAGATCTGCTCTTCCCCCATTGCAGACATCACGGACACAATCAGATCCTTTCCCTCAGCAAACCCGTTCTTTATCTGCCAAAAACAAAGACATGAGGACTAATAATCTAGCGAAAGAGACATTTCAGATACCAGATATGAATACTGCTTTACTGACCTGGGTGAGAAGGGTCTCGTCAGTGGGAAGCCTCAGATCATCTTTGGTACCACCACTCTCAGTCAGCAGACTCACCTAAGAATATTTCAATTCAAGACATGAGCTAAAAAAAATGCCAAACGGTTTTTGAAAATAGCGAGCCAAAATGGAGATCAGAAAATTAATCATTGGTAACATACAAAGCCATCCTCAGAAATATCAATGAGCTGATAATCAGCACGGTTGACATGTGGCACCTACAAAAGTAAATATATAGTTATGTAAAAGAAATTAATGGATCAATAATCCTGGCAATGTGGAAAAAGTGTGTTTACATCACAGTTATGGGATGAGGGGACGATATCTTCGAGCTTTCTAGCATTGAAGATGTCAATTGCAACAAAGTGACACTTAGCATGACCATGCTTGCCAGTCTTGGAGGTGGAAACTTCAACAACCTGTAACAATTATCACGGCTATAGTTCATTGGAGAAGAAATAAAAGAAAGATAACTTCATCCCAATCATATCTCCTTCTAGAGACACAGATGGTGCTCAAAGTCAAAGAAGTGAAGCTTTACTATACTTTATTAAACCACTTAATAGGGTATATTGCATAATCATTGTTAGCATCTCGTCCAAGGAATGCATCATGAACTAAATACGTAATCAACCACATGGCCTAGGATTGCATCATATATTCAGATCACATCCAAAATCAATCATCCATTCATCAGTATTACCACAACAATGAAAATCAATCATACAGAAAAGGGAAACCACAAGCAACTACAGGAAATTAACAGGCGAATAGCCATAGTCTCATATCCCTGCATATCGGTAGATAAGGGTATTTGGTGGTTAGGTGATGTGAAAATAATAAATTGGCGTCATTTGGAAGAAGTGGAATAACCCTTTAGATCGGGTTTGGAATACTATCTGACAACAACTAAACTGTAAAAATACCAACAGAAAAAACATTGAGGTAATGAGAGCTTCCCAGTGAATATGGCACAACGATCAAACTTCTAGTGATAGAAATGCTCACGCACAACCATAGGAAACAACCCCTCAACTAAAGGCAGAAATTCTCCTCATAAAATAAATTGTCTCTAAGTCATCAATGTTTTTCACAAGCCCTGGACTTATCAATAAGGACTGAGCGGATACGGAGAAAATCAAGATCGATGATTGGAAATACGGTACCACTCAATCACATTATGCATGCCATCATGACTGGGGAGTACACATGATATTCAAAATGATAACACAACCAACACCGTAAAATAGACCATAATTAGATTATGGGATCTCATTATAACCCAATATGCAGCATCTGGAGGTAAATCGCAAGTTAAAACATCAGTTCTACTATAGCTAGTGAAATACTTGCTCCTATTCAACATTTCATTGTACTGTGTTTCCAGTTATCATAATCATGGGTTAGCCTGAATATATTCTACTTTCAACAACTAACAACCAGTACACTACACGTATATTTATCCACACCATGGCTATACATGTGAATATACTCATATGAAAATACAATGCAAAAACAGACAACAATACACATCCTCAAGTAGCGAACAGCCTCATACCGTGACTTCCAAGCGTAATCCCAACCAATCCAAAGCCACAAATCCAAATCACTCGTGCTACTCACCCAGAACAATGATGAGACACACAGTTATCAAGCAATCAGTGAATCAAATGTTGACACCATCGATTACCAACAGGAAATCCAATGCCTCACACTCATCCACTTCACACACATCAGCACAGCACACATCCAATCTATCGCAATACGAATCCTCCATAAACTCTTCCCTCAACAAACCACAAAAATGCTCAATCCACACCAATCCAAAGCCACAAATCCAAATCACTAACCTCGACCAATCTAAATCCACAGACACAAAAATCATCCAATCTAAACAAATCCAAAACCAACGAATCAGATCCAAATTCACACAAATCGAATCGAATCAAACAATATAAACATAAATGAATCAATAAATTGATCAATCAATTAATCAATAGATCGAATTCAGGACCTTGCAAGGGCGTCCCTTGATGACGATGTACCCGTTCTTGCGAATAGTGCCGGCCTGCTGCGGGTAGGTCTTTGAGGCTCCGGAGTCGCCCTTGGCCTCGAAGTGGTGCTCCTCGTCCGACATGGCGGCGGCGATGCGGTGGTGATACGAATTAAGGGAGAGTGATGTGGTGCTGCGGCGTCTCAGCCTCGGTTCTAGGGTTTCTGATTAATACCTTTTTTATATCACTTTTTTTTTCTTTTTGACCATTGGCTATGAAATTGTGGTATGGTGAAGCCGTTGTTTCGATCCTGAAATAATTACGACTTAAACAAATATTTTTTATATTTAATTTATATAATATATTTTTATTAATTTTAATATAAATAACATATTTTTATTTTTTATTTAATAAATAATTTATATTAATATAATCAAACTAATTCATCATTTTTTTTAATCTTGTAATCCATTCGTGTCATTATATATGTAAATTGGATTATGTAATTAATTAATAACTCTTATTTTTAAAACTTATTTATCAAATAATTATTTTAATTTATTAATCATTATTTTATTTTATTTGGTTTGATTTTAGGAATGATTTTTTTTATTCTTTTATTATTGATAGATGACTAATAGGTAAATAAGATAATAAAATATAATTAATGAGTAAATAATCTAGATTTTTTCAGATAAACTTAAATAATTTATGTTTTGATAACTAATAGATATAATTCTTTCATTAATATTTATCTTTTTATTTTATTAAATTTGATTCAGAATTACATCACTTTTCTCTTCTTTTTTTTTTTAGTTCATAATTACACAAAAAAATTTAAATATGAAAAAATTCAAATAATTTGGATTGATTGAAATGATAAAATAATACAATCAATATACTTCTTTGTTCTAATTAAATCAAATACTTTAAATTTAATAAATAATGAAATTTTTGAAATCTGATAGTTTTGTATAAAAAAAATAACGATTTTCAGTATAAACGTTGAACTTATTTTGATAGCACTGGAATTGGAAAACCTGTACTCATGCGTAAGAAAGGAGTCCCAATTTCTTCCTCAAATCGCCAAATCTCCCCAAATCCAACAACTCCACGAATTCACCAATTAATCTCAAACTCAAACCCTTGAAAAACCCATCAATGTTCTACCTTCAACATCCAATTAGGACTAAGGTGATTGGTACGTTTTTTCCTTGACCTCATTGCCCAGATCGATGATTCATATGTTTTCTTATTGAGTTCCATGCTTGTTTTTCAGCTTAATTTTAGTTTTGGAGCGAACCCATTTTCTCAATTTTGTGGATTTGGGTTAGATTTTGTAGAGTTGTGGTTTCTTGGCTCGTTTTGTGTATTGTGATGGCTTTGTTGCTTAGGGTTTGAAGTTATTGATTTGGTGGCTTTTGTGAAAATTGGTGTTGTGGGATTGCGGGATTCGTCGCTGCAGGTGTAGAATTTCTTGTGATTAGTGTCGCGCTAGAGCGCACTAGCAGTAATGTTCCAGATCTCATAAGAACGGTGCATCTTAGCATGCCCGAGCTAGAGTATTACTCGTTTACAATACACGAGTGTAACTCTTTAATGAGAATTTATATGATGGAATAAAAACTTGGTTTGTGTTGTTGTCTATCATACATGGTATGTTGTTTGAGCTTCATTTTTGCTTGAGTGATCTTCTTGTTGAGTGTTCTGATATTGTTTCATATCGTGTAGTTTTATGATGGAATTGGCTGCCACAGTAGAGGTTGATAATAGGATAAGCGAATGCAATAGTAACACGGGCAAGAAGAGGTCAATTGCGTGGGATCATTTTGAGAAGAACAAGGATGAAGGGAAGGCTAGATGTAGACATTGCGACACGGTCTTGGCTGCAACACCTCGAAGCGGGACGTCTCATTTGAAGCGTCATGTGGAGAGATGCCCGAAACGGGTGATCCTTGATGTGAAACCCATCTCGATGGAACCTGGGTCTGGTGAAATTGATTATAGTATTGATGTGGATAGCATGATGAATAAGAGGAAAACTTCAATGGTTTGGAATGAGTTTGAGAGGCTCAGAGCAGAGGACTTGAATCAGCCGAAGGCTCAATGCAAGCATTGTCATTTGGTTCTGTCCGCTGCAGCTAAAAATGGAACTTCTCATTTGAAGCGTCACTTAAACAAGTGTCCGAAACGGCCTGTTGTGGCCGTTGATGTCAGTGCTTACCCTCTGCCAATAGGTCAAGTGAAGTTTGTTGGTGGAAGTAGCTCATCACAGAGCGAGATCGACCCAATTGATCTCCGCAGATATCTTGCATTGTTCATCATAGAAGGTGCTCATCCATTCTCTTTGGTGGAAGAGAGGGGGTTTAGGCTTATGATGTCTAAAGTATGTCCGCAATTTAAACCCATCAGCTCGTCCACTATCAAGAAGGAATTATTTTCGATGTATGTGAAGGAAAGGGACAACGTGAAAGAAATGTTGGCCAATGCTCCAGGTCGAATATGCTTGGCAATCAATTCTTGGAAGGCTAGAGACACTGATGATGAATACGTCTCCATCACTGCACAGTTTATTGATGATCATTGGAAGTTGCATAGAAGGGTTCTCTGCTTGAGAGCCGCAGCACCTACATATGGTGGGATATCCTTCACTCATGATGTAGCACATTCGTTGTCTCAGTGGAGCATGGAGCATACAATCTTCAGCGTCACTGTGGATGATTCTTCTCCCAATGAGTCCCTCGCTTCCTCTTTGTTGAGCGACCTTGCCAAGAGAGTTCTCTTACCCATTGGCTCCTTGCCGAAAATCCATTGCTTCTCGCATGTTCTTACTCTGATCGCTGGGTCTTCTCTTAAGCTGATTGATGAAATTCTCAGTAAAGCTCGTGACTTGGTGAGGAGTATTAATCGGTCGTCAATTCAAAGGAAGAAGTTTTACGACCTTGCCAATAAAAAGGTTCACTTGCCAGCAAGGAAAAAACTGCATCTTGATACACCGTGGAAGTGGAACTCCACATACAAGTTTCTGGATCATGTTCTCTATTATAAGGATGTGTTTCTACATCTAGAGGGTTGGGATCACCATTTACAGAGCGAAGAAGAATGGCAAAAGTTGAGCATGGTCCATAAGTTCTTAAAGTCTCTCTACGACGTGACATGTATGATATCAGATGCCGCATGCCCCATGGCGAATGTGTACCTCAAAGCTTTGTTGATGGTTCACTGTCGAATGATAGAAATAATTAGAGGGCCGCCTTGTTTCTTGACCGATACCGTGGGGGAGATGCAACGGAAATTCGATGGTTATTGGTCTGAGAATAGCTTGATCTTGTCTTGTGCCGCGATCCTTGATCCAAGGTATAAGATCAAGTTTGTCGAGTACTGCTATATGAAGCTTTATGGAAGTAGTGATGTCAGGGTGCATGTTAGCAAAGTTGTTAATGCGCTTTATTGTTTATTTTCCGAGTACAAGCACCGCACTGCACAAAAGTCATCTTTGCTATCTGGGTCATCTAGCCGTCATGCCAACTTTGCTGGCGAAGGTGATGATGGGGACGTATTCGGAGACTATGATCAGTTCCTAAGTGCTACATCAAGATCTCAAGGGAACAAGTCGGAACTGGAACTCTACTTGGAAGAACCAAGTTATGATTTGAATTGTGATCTGGATGTGTTAGAGTTTTGGAGTAACAGCACGATGAGATACCCTGAACTGTCTGTCGTGGCACGAGATATACTGTCCATTCCTGTCTCCACGGTTACTTCACATTTTGCGTTTAACATTGGCACCAAGACCTTGTCTGCTATAGACAGCTCGATGATGCCAGACACGGTTCAGGCTCTGATTTGTCTTCAAGACTGGCTATGCGCATCTGGCGATGCTGGTAATTACATTTGCTAATATCTTCATCAATGCCATACAATCTAATACTTAGACATGTCTTGAATTTTAGCGTGTGAATCTGTGATCCTTGATATAAGAGGGGCATGGTCGGTTCCTTCTTCTGAGTACTCATGTCAAGTGTGTCGTGGCCACTGGTTTAAGCCGCAATGAATACTTTCCATCGCTATTCATTGTAAAGCTCATTCCAAGTTCCCTCTAAGACCCTGCTGTGAGTGGGCCGCGTTTGATGTCATTGTTTTCTATTGTGCTCGTCGATGGTCTACATATATGTCTGCTTCCAGTTGTTTGACGCCATTTTTTTCCTTATTTTTTAGGTGAGGCAACTATTGCAAGTGATGACCCCAGTGGCTCCAGTGATGATGCTGGATGTGACGAGGATGACGATGATAGTGAACTCATTGACTCCTTTTAGGTATTTGTTCAAGATCTATGCTCATCCTATTTTCTCTTCATGAACTAAGCAATTGCTAGAAACTTCATTCAGCCATATTTTCTTCTGCTCTGTAGGTTGTGTGGCGATTCTGTGCTCAAGTTCAATGTTAACCGTGCATTTTCGTTCCTCTTGTTCCTGACCTCGCGAACTTATGCTGCAGCATCTCGATTCTCGACTGCTGCTAATGTGCTTCTTCTCAACGATTATTGCTCATATCAGACTTCATCATCTCATTGAGATTCGAGGACTGTAACTCCACTTGGATGCTAGATGTATCGCCTTAGGTTTCGCCTACAGACTCGGCTCGCCACTGGATCAACAGGTTATAGATTTGGGCATCATGCAGGCCAAATTTGCGAGTCATTTACCGGAGTGACGCCACTGAATCTGTGCAAGTTTGGCATTGTATATCAGTAGAGATTCTGGTGTATTATATCAGTGTTGTATTCGTTGAACAAAGATGACTTTTCTAGCCCGCAAGGATGTGTAGTAATATACTGTATATGAAATGTATCTCCGATTTGTTTGATTTATGGCATTTCTAACCCGAGTGACGCCGCAAGGATGTGTAGTAATACGATTTTCTATATTCGAGAGGCATATCAGTAATAATGGCTGATATGTAAACCTGTGCAAAAGTGAAAAAAAAGCAAACAAGCTGTTGGCATCAGTGATGGATCCAACTAATCACCTCTGATTCATGATGCCGTCAGCTGCATTATTGCGCCAGGCTCACCCTTGGCATAAGGTCTCATATAGATATACAAATATAGTGAGTGAAATTTGTGCATTTTAATGAACACAATTGATTTGGAAACAAAGCAATAACCCAAAGAAACAAGAAAAGGAAGGTAAACTTTAGGTAACCCATCCATCGCATATTCTCTGCATCTAACTCTTCATCTGGTGATACGATCATACGAAAACATGTTCTTTTCAACATCCAGTGTACCAAATATTGCAAATTTTTGTTATTATCACATTCGCCCTCCATTTGATCGCCTTAGTAGTAGTAACTTAAAAGAAAATTTTCAAATCATCTCATGTCACACCCAAAAGTTCATCATGTCTTTCATCTTAATTTAATTATAATATTTTTTTTTATCTTAATATAAATACAAGATTTTTATTCTATCATTATTTGATAATGAATTTATATCATTATAATTAAACTATTTCAACATCTCCTTCATTTTCCTTTTTTGTCATTTTTTTCCTAAATGCCATTTATACATTGATCTTTAAAAAATTATTATTTGTTTATGAAATTTAATATAAATTCAAAGCATATATAAAATCTCTTGTAATATTAAATTATTATAATTAAATTAAAACGAAAATAATAAAAATCCAAAAAACGTCCAAATCATCTAAGTTTGATATTTGAATATTAACCGACGTCGTGAAAACAATTTTAATCTTTACATGACACACATATCAACATTTATATGACGCACGAAGTATTCAATACAGACTTTCTACTGCTCTACACTACATCATCAAAACCACAACAATTTTACAAGCGTACAAGATCAAATACTACTATCTCACCAGCTGCTACTATCAAACCACTTCACCCTCATCAGATCCTCCAAAATATCCTCTCGAGTGGTCAATTCAGCCACCAAAAATCGGCGGCGGCGGAGGAGATGATTCCGGCAACTACTCCACCAGAAATCGAAGAGGTGCGTTTCAGAATAGTAGTAAATTTTGGTCATTTTATGTACCCAATTGTTTGTTTTGTGTGATTGGTTGATTGGGGTTTTTGGGTTTGATTTGGGGGTGTTTGGTGTGAGAAAATGGGTTTTGCAATGTAGATTTTGCTCATTTTATGTCCCAAATTGGTTCTTAGTGTGATTGGTTGATTAGGGTTTCTGGGTTTGATTTGGATGTCTATGATGTGGGAAAATACAGGAGATTAATAGGTTTGGATTGTTTTCAATGTAAATTTTGCTCGTGCCCAATGGGTTCTTGGTTTGATTGTGTGATTAGGGATTTTTTGGGTTTGATTTGGGTTTGTTTGATGTGGGAAAATATGGGAGATTAATGGGTTGTGTTTGTTTTCAAGTGGGTTTTTTCCCTTTGATTGGTTAAGTGTTGGGTTGTTGGACTTTGTTGAAGGCTTGGTTGCGTTTGATTTGATGATCACAGCTAGTAACTTTGACTGTTATTGAGAGTGATCGAGGTTGTGGATTCGAGTAGTTAACTAAGTATGAGTAGATTGGGGATCATAGCGAATCGGAGATCTATGTGGAAAGTGTCAACTGTTCCATAGATTTTTGGGACGGAGATGCTCAAAGTATGTTGTGTTGCGATTGGCGATGGAATCATAAGCTCAAGTAATGTTTATGTCAATTTTGTTGGAAAGTGAATGAGTTTTTGGATGGTTGATGAAAATTATGTGGTGAGTGTGCTTCTCATTGAAGAGAGATGTGGAATTGGGTATGGAACAAAGGCAAGGAATTTCTAATGCATTTTGCTACAACCTCGAGTCATTTCTGAGTTTTGTTCAGTTTTGTCGCGTGGGGGGAACAATATTGCAGATGCGCATGGGAACTGTCCATAAAAAAAAAGCAACAAAGCAACAATACCCCACATAATCCCGCGCAAAGTACTGGGTGTGGGGGAGGGCACCTTACCCATATTTTTACAAATAAAGAGGCTGTTTCTACTGTCCTCTGGTGTCGAACCCGTGACCTCATGCTTGGGGGAGCGGCTTATCACGGAGTCAATTCCACTTGCGAACTGTCCATGAAAATAAAAATAAAAATCATGTGTTTGTTTGCTGATGAACTTGATCAAGTTTGCATTAGGTTCAAGGACTAATGATTAGTGGCCGACTTTGAGGCAGATCGATTGTAGCTGTTCAATGGATTGTCTTGATATGAAAGAAATATATAAGCAAAGGTCAGAAAGCTTTGGATCGTCTTCGACAATTTTCCACATCTTAATGTACATCAGACCAACTTTGTTCCAAGTCCAAATTGCCTTCTTCGTGGGTGTAGTGTTCCTGCTTGTCTATTATTCATCATGACATGATCACTGAAGGTCTCACTTTCAATAGACTGAAGGTATTAGCATCAATAGAGAGAGTTCCATTGTATATGCCATGGTCTTTGTAATACTTCTTTTGGATCTAGAACTATATTTAAGTTTCGGAATGTCGTTTTCGGCTTATGGTTTTAGACTGGAGTTGTGAAGTCCGAAGCTTGGTGATTTCCACGACATAATTTTTGTGATCTTGTTTGTCATCCTTTGACTGGTAATTGCATGTGATGCTGTTCTGAATCAATCTTCTCTACTTCATTCACAGAATCACATATTGGTTGGAGTGCTTCGCTTGCATTTATGCCTAACCAATAGAGGTTTCTGTATTATGTAAAGCAGTGGTTGAAACTTTTCCTTATTGGCTTAGCACTTGGGTATTAGCTTGATTCTATGGGCCTATAAGGAAGGATACCTTGTATTATGGTTTCGGTCATCCTGACCTCATGCAGATAGGACACTTCCTACGAGTTATAGGAGAATTTCTCCGTCCTAGTAACGGGGTAAAGGCTAGTTGTGGTTGACATTTGATACAAGTGAAACCTTCCTGCATCTAGGATGATAGCGAAATGCAAGATCCATGCTCGTAATGATGAATATCATATAACAAAGAGAAATAGGTGCCCTGTGAATAGGATTCCCCTGTTCGATACCCCCTCGCACCTTGAGAAAAACCATGAAGGCTATCATTTATTTCCAGATAAAAATCCCCCTGAACCATTTGATAGTGATAGATGACCCTTTGGAATTTTAAAAATATACAAATGACTTATCAACATTTTTAGATGGTATTTCGTGTCAAAATAATAAGGTTTTTTTGAAGTCATTGGAGAATATGCAAATGACCTCATATAAATTCCTATAAATGAGGTTTCGTGTCTATAAGATGCGTTTATTATGTTTGACGGATTAAATGCTTATTTTTAAACTTGATGAGGGTTATTTGGCATGATTTATTATTTTAGGAGGATTAAATGCCTTTTTCCCCTATTTCCAAGAAAAAGCTAGTGGTAGCAGCTTATAACAATCCTAAAGTTACCGAATCTCTGGGGCTCATGGCATGGCAGCGTTTTGTCAACTGTGCTTCTGTATGCAACATAGGCAGGCTGAGCTCTTTGCATTATGTTCCTGTCATTGTCTTTAATCCATTGATCAAATCTTCTGTTTCGGTATGCTGCAGTTTCCCCTGATCATCAAAGAGCTGACTTCAAGCCTCATTCACTCTCTGGTCGATTTTTACCAACTTAATTCTTCTGTAGCCCTAATAATCTCCCTTTGACATTTGCAACATTCTTGTGTAGCCTCGTGGTTTTTTCCTTGATTCAGCTGTTATGTTCACTCCGAGAACTTTGCTCAACTGAATAATATTGTTTGATTGTTTCAGGTTCACCCATATTCGCATTGCTTTATATCGTTTACTAAAGCCGAACACTAGGAGATGGTAAAACAAGTTTAGTGGTGATCGGTGAAAAGATGTGGAGTTTTGCTTCAAGTGCCCTCACGAGAACATTAAATTGGAAGGAGGACAAGCATGATGATCAAGATGCTTCAGATTGCTCCGACGATGATGCCGCCGCCAGAGAGGAGGGCCTTGAGTGTCCGATATGCTGGGAGTCCTTCAATATAGTGGAAAACGTGCCATATGTGCTCTGGTGTGGTCACACGCTATGCAAGAACTGTGTTCTCGGACTACCATGGGCTACCCCGAAGCTCTCAACTCTCCCAATCCAGCTTCCATTCTTCATTTCTTGTCCCTGGTGCAGCCTACTCTCATTCAGGCTGGTCTACAATGGTACTCTCCGATTCCCTAGGAAGAATTATTTTATCCTCTGGATGGTCGAGAGCATGAATGGCGATAGGGTGAGATCGCACTCGTCTTTCCACTGTGAGCAGCAACAGTCTGGTCCTTCTGCTAGGAACCGTAGTAACCCCAGCAATTGGGAATCTTCAAGTTCCCGATCAGCTGAGCGTCGGGCCCACGCCCACCCTGATCCCGGTCTTGTAACTCCGTACCTTGACGTGTACAGGCTCAACTTGTCGCTGCGCAAGTCATGGGCGTTCTTTGTTCGGGCGACAGCCAAGTTCCCGTTGATTGTCTTGTTTCTTATCATCACGCTGTATGCTATTCCAGCCAGTGCAGCCATCTTGGCCTTGTTTCTAGTCATCACCGTCGTGTTCGCCATACCGTCTTTTCTCGTACTGTACTTCGCTTACCCATGCTTGGATTGGCTGATCAAAGAAATCATCACCTGAAAAGCAGATCATGAGTCCGTATCTCGAAATCTGTCGACTTACTGTTCTTGGAGGTCATGAAGGAGTGACCTGTAGTGAACTCCCAAATCAATCTTCAATCTTGATTTGCTTCATCAAGAAGTTGTTCAAGACGTCTGCTAGGACGTGGTAATAGAACCCGATGGCTTCCCGCCCACTGGGGCTTGCTCTTCGATTACTTTCATCTGGCAGTTGAACTCAGTGTTGAGTCTGTTGACGTTTTCCTGTCAAAAATCGCCTCTAAACTGAATCTGATTAGTATTGTTCCTGTTGTAATTGTTTGCTTGGATGCATGCCTAGTCGGCTTTCTAGTTTACATACGTGGCATGCATAAACCACGATTATGGGCTTTCGTACGTTTGTGTTGTGTGTAAAGGGTGTCGAATTTCGTTGAACTTTGCTATTGATTGCATCGTCCAGTGATCGAACTGGTAGTACTCGATTGCAAACGCAGTGTGCTTTTATCAGCAGAAAAGTAGGAAGGTTGTGTACTCATGTGTTGACTTTATTGGCAGCAGATGAGTTAGCATGATTCATGAACGCATTCAGTGTTTCTTTTCATATGAACTTTAGTTAGAATATAAGTACATTCATATAGATATATTAATTTTTTTTATTCAATATATCATATTATATCCAATTCTACTTATATAAAACTAATGTTACATTAATGTTTACACTTATAGATTTATTATGCATTATTTTTCATTTTACAATTTATGCATATATTTTAACACATTTGTTCAACATCATATCACTATTTCTCTTATTCTCTTATTCTCATATTCTTTTTTTTTTTTTCACATACTCTATAATAGGGTATCTAATGGGAATGTTCTCAAGGATGTGAAATAAAGGAAGTCTAAAAGAGCCTTGCTATGAATCCTTTCTACTCAATTCAGAAATGAACAACTTCATCGAGAGAAGTCTTCAACGAGTAATTGTGTATACTACAAATTCCCATATCACATCCAAATACAATAACATCCGTGATTTATTTAGGTCAAAAGAGAATAATATGTCTTTAAAGGTTCGATATCTCTTAAGAATATCACGAAACAATCTTATTATTATAAGATTCTGTAAATTTTAATTTCTTCATATATTATACTTGACATGATTATATTTGACATGATTATATGAATATGTCATTTTAATATCATTTTTTATTAACTCTTCTTCCCCATGGACATTAACAAATTCATGAATAAACTAAACACGACCGAATTATCCTACACCCTCGGTCCCGTGCAACAAATTACAACATTTTTGGAATTTTGTTTTTCAAAAAATCAAAACAACATATTTTCCACAACCCGTAAAATTCTATTAAGCACAAGAAACCATTACACGGAGTTCGATTTACATAACAGCTCAGCTATCACATAACAAATACATCAAAACAATAACAGCATGAAGCACAACATACTCCTTCCTTTTCAGCCAAACATCCATAATCATATGAGCCAAAGCAACAGGTAAGAATCGTTCTTTCTTGAAGATTAGACTATTCCTCGCCTCATCATATATAGTAGAACAACCCGAAGAGGGTCTTTCTCCATTGCCTCGCCTCATCAGCCCTTCCCTTGTTTACTTTCAGCATCCATGGCAACCATTCTCTCCATGTCACACACTTGTATCGCAACCCCGGGCTCTCTACCACAATCCTCATAACATCCAAGAAAAAATCACAAGTGAAGAAAAGATGACAGCGAGTTTCAGATTCCCTTAGAGCAAAAAGGGCAAGCATCATTGCCTATAACATCCATACCACACAATATCTCTTTAGTTTTCAGCTTATCCTTCATCAACAACCAACATATAAACCAATGTCGAGGAATAACATCAGAATGCCACAAAGCTCTCCACCAATAAACCTTCCCAGGTAGACGGTGTGCATAAGGACCTTATAAGCAGTACTGAGATGAGATCTCATTTGCGTTATCAACCCATCTATGGTATCCAGATTCATCCAGTTCCATATTGTTTCAAGAAGTCCCTAACCACAAGCAGATTTTTCCATCCCCATGATCATGCCTTCTTCTTTTATATTTCTCATATTTTTATTTATATCAAATCAACCTATCTCATTGCCCCTCTTCCCTATTCATTCTTCTCTCTCCTTATTCTCACAAACAATAAATAATTTTTTTTAATAAAACTTTAACACATATCATTACAAATGTAAGAAGGTTTTTGACTGATTATCCATGTCTATTTATTATAGATTAATGATCATTCACATATGAACTTTTCATTGGTTGATTTCACAATGAATTAACTAAAATCATTAAAAATTTTATTATCAAGCATATGAATGATTTAATAATTATGTGAAAACTTAAAGTAATAATATTACACATTTTTTATTTGATCGAGCTCTTATGTCATGAATAATCACACAAAAAATTGAATTTTTTTATTTTATTATCTCATATTATAGTAATGCTTACTTTATATATTATCCAATACTATGAGTTTCTTATAATTGAACAATACATCAATAATCTATAAATTAAAATTTATAATACACCATATAATTACTTAATATAAAATGAATTATTTATTATTAATAAAAAAATATAGAATAATATCATAAAAAATACAATTGAAAATTGTATATTCACAAATAAAAATCTAATAAATTATAATGTAGATCAGTTCTTTGAACTTAACTTGGGATGGAGGTAATATATAACAACACTAATTCAATAGTTCCAGTCATAAACAAAGTCCGAGGACGATGGAATATGTTGATGTCTCGAATCTTGTCTCTTTTTTTTTCTTTTCTTTTTTCTATTGTTTCGTTGGGCGGGTTGTTTTTCTCCTCTAGCACTCTCATTCCACTGAGTTGTCTCCCACTCATAACGGCTTTTCATATCTCCATTTCCGATTCCTCTCATTTCTCATTCAATTCATTATTTCAACCCATTCGATATAGGCCATTTTGTTGGGCGCCATTGTCAGATCCGCCTCAGAAAAATTGTGAGTTCCAATTTGCGTGTAAGCCCTTTTCTTCGATCGATTTCAAACGGGTTCTTGTTTGATTTGTGAATAAATGGTTGTTTCAATTAAATATCGGATCTGTGTGTAGATTGTTTCGTGGTTGATGATGTTGCTGTTGTTGGTTTTGTTTTCCCCTTCTCATATATGAATCTGTTCTTCTGGGGATGATTGAGATGTTGATTGGAATGGTTTTAGGAGATGAATGGGATTTGATGCTAGTTTCCATTTTGGGTAGATTTTGTTGTGGAGATATGAAGATATTAGGGCAACAACTTTTGATTTTTTTTTTTTTTTTTTGCATCATTTTTCTTGATACCTAGAGGGATTGCTGATGTCTATGGGGATTGACCAGCCATAAGCAACCCTCTCTCCTAATCTGGTTTGACATCCATTTACCACATTAGAAAATAATCTCTCTATGTTATGATATTATAATAGAGAGTAAGATTATGTATATCTCGTTCTCCTCACATCATGCATTTAGAGGGATTATGTGGGTTGTTGACTTGCTGACTTCTCTCTATTGTGGTAATAGTAATACGATAGAGGTAAAACTACCTACCTCTTATCCTCCACGGACCCTGCATATGACAAGAGTTCGTGGGCTGTTGGCTTCATCTTTTTCTTTTTTCTCGTCATTTTCACCTAGATGAAGATCTGGATTCTGGTTAGGAGGAGGGCTCACTAATGAGTCTCCTGTCAATGTCTCAATGGTGTCGGTTGAACTACAACGTAGATGTTATGATATTGAATTGTTTCACTTTTCATGTTGAAAGGACTGTGCTCATACAATTGGAGTTCCTTTCTTCATTTCCTTGTTTTTGTTTCATGTTGAA
Source organism: Drosera capensis (assembly GCA_001925005.1). Taxonomy (NCBI): domain Eukaryota; kingdom Viridiplantae; phylum Streptophyta; class Magnoliopsida; order Caryophyllales; family Droseraceae; genus Drosera; species Drosera capensis. The sequence continues at coordinate 64,617 of LIEC01006116.1, forward strand.
TAATTGTTCGTCATGTATATACAATTGCTGCTCGTTTGATGTTGTTGAAGAGCCTATAGGATTGAGATTTCTTGTTTTGTTTTGTTCATGAAGGAACATTTCTGTCGTCTTGAGGTGGCGTGACAAGATGGAGCAAGAAGTGCAACCTGAAGAAATAGCAGGTTCTGTCCGCATCCTGTAGTTTTCTTGTTTATGCTAATCTTCCTTCTACTTTGTGCTTCGAAATTCTTCCAAACACAAAAAATGGAAGAAACGAATGGCATCGTATTGCTTACCCTAAACAAGAAAAGCATCTCCATACTTTTCGTCTTGCAGTATGATTATTTCTTCCATTAAGCTAAGTTATCTATCAAAATCATTTTTGTTCCCACTTTTTCCAGGATGCTGATGTTTTTCTCTTTGTCAAGGGTTGGTATAGCTTCTGATCGTAGGTGAGTCCGATGCCTCAGTTACAACAACTCTAGATAGAACGTCGTTTTCTGTTTCTTTTGCTCATTTCATATTTTCCCATTTGCAGTATTGCATCGTCCAATCTTGTTATTTGATACTCACTATAACTAAAAATGGCCGAGGGAGACATTGATGATCATCCTATGGAGCTCGAGGAGGTTGATGCCGAAGTAGATGATATAAAGGAAATTTCCACTGTATTGGTAGAGGAGACAATTGAAAACTCTGACCAAATTGACGCGGAAACTATTGACAACACTGCTGAGCCAAGAATGTGCCTTGAAGACAACAAGGGCTCTATCGCTCTGATCGAGGAGGCAGCACCTGGGGAGGAAGGCAGTCGCTTAGCATCTTATCTGAGAGACAACTTCATGGTAATAACAACTGCTCCGGCTAAGAAGATTCCGTCACGTTATCTTAGTGGCCCTTATGTTTCCTGTCATAACTTGTGCAAATACGGGCACGGATCGAACTCCGAGGAGAAGGCAAAGAGTCCATCATTGAGAAGCATTAGCAATGGTCGAGCTCTAGGCAACACTGCGTCCCCAAAGGAAAGCAAAGCGAAAGAAATGGTGAGACGCTTGTCGTTTCCTGGTACAAAAGCAGAGAGGCAGAGCAGATTACTTGTTGAGGGAAGCGGTCTTTCACCAACTCACAAGAATGAGTTGGAGGCAGTTCGGAGTAACCCATCTTCGCTTTCTGCACGTAGTCCTCTTGGCCACAAACAGACTGCTGAAGTCAAACTTGAAAAGAAAGTAATGATTCCAGGAAGTCCGAGCCACAAAAACTGCAATGCTGCTGGAAGAGTTTCTGAACTTGACGGAAAATCTGTGAGACCAGAAGGTGCATCTGTGTCTTCAAAGCCAAAGCTTCCTATCAAGAAAGCCGCAAGTATGAACACAAGACTTTGCAGAAGTCCCGGTCTCCTGCCTCGTGCAGGGAAGCTCAACAGTATCAAAGAATCGAAAGTGGACCAACCCGACGATGTGCCAGAGAAAACACTTTACATGATTGATCCAAGCAATGAAGATAGAGCTAAGGTAGTTGCAGAACCCGTAATGCATGATGTAAGCGCATTACCAAGTTCTAAGGAAAAACAAGTGACCAAAACCAACACATCAGAAGGCAGTCCAAAAGGGATTCACAAACCTCGCCTGTCCTTGTCGGTATCGTCCCTGATGTCCACCAAGATTACGGCCTCTAAGAAGAAAAAGCCATCTCAGCCTGGCATTGGAGAGCAGGAAGCGGCAGGACATGTACATAGTAAACAAAACGATTCGGTACTTCAAGATGGTATTGCCAAAGACACCAAGCTGACAGCAAAATCAGATGTTGTGATCAAGAAGGTTAAAAGGTCGGATATTGCTCAATCCACCGTCAAAGACTCTTCTATGCGAAAACTGAAGTTCAAAAGGGGAACTGAGATTGTCCTCCCTGGCACTATCAGTTGTCCAAAGAAGATTCTATTCAAGAGAGGGAAGACATTGGGTGAAAACCACCATGGCGAGGAGGCAGGAAGCACAAGCTTAAAGCTGAAAGAGGTTATTGATGCCGATCCAGAACAAACTAAAGTTGAATCAGAAAAGGTCATCTTGAGACACCAAGAAACTTTTGGTAGAAAGGATAGTCTGAACCTAAACTATGTGATCGAAGAGAAAGCCAGCGAGCTTGTCAAAACCAGGAAAAGTAAGGTGAAGGCCTTGGTTGGTGCTTTTGAAACTGTGATGTCTCTCGGAACTCATAACTTTGTTGCAGAATCTGCTGTTTCTTGAGCTCCTAAAACTTCAGTAAGCGCATCGATCGGACATTGTGTTAAATAATTTAAATTTCTGAGGGACATGAAGTGCTACTACATTGTGTTATATAGATGCACTAGCAGACCTCGACGCCCTTGTTTCACCATGAAAGCATGAAAATATAGAGCTTGAAGTCTCTCTTTGTCCGACCATGTCGTGCGCAATCATCCGCATCCACTCCTTGAAGTTGCAAGGAAGGGTCAAGCTTAATATATCAGACACGTTTTAAAACGAACAATATCTTGACATGAGAGAGGACTACACTAGACACACCTTGACCAAGCCTTGACCTACACCGACCCACAATCGTGGTGTCGGTATCTGCCTTTGAAATTAATGAACTTTTGATCCTTGTTTCTGGATGGATAATGTGATTGGTATCATTAGCTCAGTTCTATTCCATGCTTCATCGTGTCCAAAAGCTGAGCCTTGGATTTCTCAGGAAACATCTAGCGTGCAATTAATTAGTAACGAGGTTCGACTTGACGTGATCGAGTTCATCCTAGAACATATCTGTAGAGGTTAGGAATTCACTTGAGAGATTTCATAACAAACTTGAAGATCATAGGTTGAGGTAGTCACTTGTCAGCAGTCATATTATTTGTTCAGTGTCCTACTTGTAGTTTGGTATATGCACCTGAAGTGACCAGAAATAAAGGTCGTTATCCTATAAGATGTTGGGCATCGAGTCCCTTATTCGACAGTGATACAAGAATGGGGTAGACTGCATGAACACGAAGATTTATCATATCCACAGATTTGCAAATCTAAAAGTTGAGAAAGAGTTTATGATGTTTGCAACGGAATAATATTGTGTACATCTCACCCTACATAGACCCTCTCCAATTTGGTTACCTCGTCTTTTGTTAGGATATTGGACTTGTTAGAGATGATGAAATACCTAACCAAGAGTATGTTCTAGGAAGCCAATGTTTACGAATAGACCTTTCACTATGTGGAACATATGAAGAACCTCTTTGTATGAAGGACACCAATCTGAAAATACTGTATCTCATATGGATCCGTCGATCCAAAAGATTAAGATGTGGACGACTTTAGTTGATGGAATGGATATGAACTCGATGTCAACCGATTCTCTTTCGTGACAGCTGAAAATGATTGGCATGTTATGAGATTTAGTTTTAGTTCACCTAAGACAATTCATAGAAATTGAAAAATCCGAAACTGTCACGAAGTCTCCCTTATTCCATAAACTTTCCAGTATTGGATAACTAATGAGAAAGCATAGTCTAGGACTTTAGGTGAAAAGAGAGAATAGCATATGAACAACAAATATTGATCAGCATTCGGTTTACAGCTCCTGTATTCATAGTTGGCATTGACACTAAACAGAACCAGATGAAGTACTTTTCAATACATGATATGGACTAAACACCTTGAAAGTGGTTTGGTGCTTGTGTTGTCTGATCTATTTGTTTTGAATAAAGTGCCGCCATCTTGTTGTAGAGATCCATGTTCAAAAACTGCAAATAAGCGAAGAACACAGGATTGATCAGCAATGCTGATATATAGAAGCCATTGCTCGATAGCAAAAGACTATAGAGGTTGTTAACAAGTTTTCGGCTTCACGACTGAGAAATGAAGTGATGCAGAATGGTTGAAGAGACATGTTTTCACTCACTTGTGTTAGAAATGTTCTGTACGGATCTGGAATCACAGCTGAACTGAAGTTTCCTGTATCAGAACTTGGTTGTGGAATACTCGGAGGAACCATGAAAGGAGATGTCCAAGTCGGGCCGAGAAGAGAAGGATGAAGTAGGTGAGCAAGTTGTTGTGCAGCAGGGCGAGGTAGCTGACTCATATCTAGCATCCCAAGGCCCATACCAAGTCCAACACCCATTCCCATTGACCCTGCTCGGAATGGCGCAGCATCCCTAGTGGCATCATCATAGGCATGTTTCCTGCACTCATGATTTGTACTTGTGCTTGAAGTTGTTTTAAGTACTCAATCACCTCGTCGAGCATCGATGCTTTATCATTCTGCAGATTCACCAATTGAATTGAAAATGGAAAGAAACAGCAAGATTGCTCAGAATTCGGCATTCTTCTTATTTGATTACTAAAAGAACCCAGAATTTTCGTTAGTGAATATTTTCAGTTCAGACGTCACCTTGCTTGCATTAGGCACCAACTTTTGCAGAGTTTTCATCTTCTAATTGATCCTATCTCTTCGTCTATACACGAAAACCAGCATTGTTAGTCAATGCATCCCATCTTCTATTGTAGTAATTATTGTTATATGCCTAACTGAAAAAAAGACTCAAGTTTATGATATAAGGTCTAGGAACACGGTTCTGTATCTTGACATTTTACTATACGCTGCGCTTCATTTTGCTATTAGGAAAAGGGTATTCTGAAAGCAAAGAGATTGTTTTTGCCCCCTCAGATTGATTATGAATAGCAGCAACTCTTCCTCTTCTTCCCGAATTACAACAACCTGGTTCACTTCCCGTTTTTCGTTCTTCTTGAAGAGTTTCATGCAACACAAGAGATCACTTAGATTAATACTTAGTAACCTGTGACTTCCGATATCACATGCTCTAACAGAGACGAATATTATAAGATGGAAATAATAGCCATATCAGGAAAGGGAGTTGGATAGATACCGATCCCCCAAAGCGGAATCATCATCCGTGTTCTTGGTGTTGAGACTCCCTCGAGAATCAAAGGAAACCCAAGTCACCATAGTTGCATCAGTAGTTTCTTTTCCTAGTGCCGCGATAGCACTAGCACAAACGCTGCTGTGGTCAGTCTTTTGCGTGATCTCCCATGTAGCCACAGGAAGGCATGCCCATATGCTGCCACGTGTGCAGTATGAGCAACATGCGCCGTGTTTTCTCATCACAATGTAGTTTTTAGGAGAATTAGACGTACACACTTTTGTTCATGTAATAATTGACAAATAAATAAAAAGATCTCCAAACATATGTAGTAGGAGTTTTAACAAAGAAATTCATGATAAAGAGCTTCATCAATCTAGCTCCTTGTTTCTGTCCTTCAGTTTGTGATCAATCAAGCTCAGTAGTCCAATTACAGAAAGCAAACAATCAACAGTTCATTCATAGTATTCACGTAAAATTTCAGATAACCATAACCCATAACTATTAATAATATTTGATAAATATAATATTAAAATATTAATTTGATTAAAAATCCGTATTAAAGATGAAAGGTCACAAACCTATCAAACTATTACTAGTGTTTGTTCCTTTACTCTTTTTACCCCACTAAAACCAATAGAAATTTTTTGGTACGGCTAACAAACTTGTTCAAAGTTATTTGTCACTCCATCCGAAATATAAGCTTTAGACATTTTACATGGATGAGTTTGTCCATGCAGACTCTGACCGGAGGAGTGCGACAGTCAAACATCACGTAGAATAAATTATTGTGTGATATGACTCCATCAAATTTGTGGATCAGTTTGTGGTTCAAACCCCAGAAACCTCATTTCCCCGCCAACCACTCCACCGCCCACAGCCGCCGCTCACCACCACCACCGCCGCCGCCGCCTCCCATGTCATCAAACAACCCATCGCCGCCGCTGACCTACGAACAACGCCGCCGAGCCGAATCGAACCGTCTCCGCGCTGCGCCCTCGCAAAACACAAATCATTCCTCCAACACAACCAAACCACAAACCCTAATTGGCACATTTCCAAATGCTCCAAACTTGAGGATGAAGTTCGACAGGGAAAGGGGGAAAGGGAGAGGTTTAGGGTTAGGTTCGGGATATGTGGGCCAGATTCCTTCTCGATTGAGACGGAGGCGGTGAAGGGGGAGGTGTATAGGGGTGAGGAGTGTTTGAAGAGGATTGAGGGGTTGTTGTTCGATGTATGTGTTGTATGCTGATGATTAATACTGATTTTTGTGAGTTAATGAGTTTTGAGGTTTTATTGGTGTTCTTATTGTGCTCGAGTGAATGTAATGCGAAAAATATCGGGGGTGTAAGTGGAATGTGGATGAGTTTATGATGCAATTGTGGAAGAATAATGGAATGCAGGTGTTGTGATCGGGTGAGAGTGGAAATCGGTTGGTTTGTTCTTGGTTTGATTTTACGGCTTGCAATGAAAATGTTGATTGATGTAACAATGGAAAATTTGATGTGTCGTAATCCCGACCATGAACTATCCTGGTCCATTTCCTGTGTTTGTGTCAATGGTCAATCATCGACTTATCGAGTTTTAATGGCTCCTGTCTATTGTCGAGTGTGTGGGGAGAAAAAGTATGCAGTAGCTTTATCTTGTAAGTATAGAGTCTGTCCGCGTCGAGAAGGAACTTACGACGAAGGTCTTCTGGATAAGCGTGTCTGATAAAAAGCTCAAATGCGTTCTTTGATTTGTTATTTGTAATTATATCACTTGTGCCTCTGGTTAAGTGACCTTGCTTTCGAACCTTTCTCTTCCAAAGCTAGCTAGTCTGAATAAGCATTTTTCCCTATCATTTTATGCTCAAAATGGGAAGATATGTTTTTTTTAATGAAGTTAAGTGATCTGTAATGTTGGGTTTGTGTGCGCGCTTTTAACTGTGGCCTGTGGGTTGACACGTTAAAGTTCAATTTTCCTATGTGACTAGCTTATGCCAACACATTATACACAAGTACTTGATGGCAGAAAGGCTTCTGATTACAAGCTCAAGGATTATGATGTAATTCTCAAGTGCTTAAATAGTTCCAAGGGTATTGAAGTTGAAGAGATACCATGGACAACATATAATGTGCTTGAGAAACTATCGCATTCCTATATTGCGGGGAGATGGATGCCGTGTAGGCCTGAACACTTATTTGATGAATAGGTGGACGAATTGGTAGCTAAGTTGCTCAGAAAGCTGGCAGAAAGACTTCTGCCCTTTCAGTTTGATGGTGTAAAGTTTGGTCTGCAAAGGGGTGGTAGGTGGTCTCATTGCTGATGAAATGGGGCTTGGGAAGACCTTGCAGGTATTACTTTGCTGAAAAATGTCGACTCTCGTTTGCTTGTGAGTTTGCCAAATACCTGATATGAACATCATGATTTGATTTGTTGGTATTCAGGAATTATCTACGAAAAATTCATTTTTGTAGTAAAAGGACCAAGCATATTATCTGTAACTTAAAGTTGGCGTGTCGAAAAATGTATCAGCATGAACATGATGAACTTAGCTGAATCCATGAAAATGAATAATAAATAATGATTGAATTTTTACTAAGATGAATCTGAAGATTGGCTTTGGGTATGAGTCTCATGACATGGGATGGAATATGGCCATAAATTTCAGCCTGTCTGTTGCAATGCTTATGTTCGCTTGGGTTTTGCCATCCAAAGCAGCCTAGTTATCATGTCCTGCCTAGTTAGGTGCTGAGCCGCAAAGTTGAACTAAAAATTGGGAGTCAATGGCTTTTTCTTACTTGTAGTGTGCTGCTATTTTCCGTTCTCTCAGGCCATTGCCATTGCGAGCTGTTTTGCGAGCGAAGCATCCATCCTTGTTGTTTGCCCCGCTATTCTACGTTACTCATGGACAGAAGAATTGGAGCGGTGGCTTCCATGTTGCTTACCTGTCGATATTCATTTAGGTTATCCTCTTTCCGCTCATTTCATGCTGCTTTCACTACCCCCTTTGGGGAGAGTTTTTTATGAGGATGATGCCTTCTATTTATGTAACTTACCTGCTTGATGTTCATGGTTCTAGATAGTGTAATGGATATCGAATAGCAGATAGCGAAGCATATCAGATTTCGGATAGCGAAGCGAATCAAATAGCAGATTGCAAACGATATATCGGGGCTTTGATCGAATATCGGATTTTCTTATAATTAAAGTATAATCATCCTACCATTAGGTGTAAATGTTCAAAAAACAAATCTGAATACTTTATTATAAACAATTCATCCGAACACACAGCTATTAGAATTCATTCATGGACGAAAACACAAACAAATGGTCATTGCAACTCTATTTTACATTCAAATTCTAAATAGAGGTTCCTTTAATATCAACATGATGAATTAATCAGTTTGTAAACCCAACTGAGAAGTAGACGAGAACCCTGGAAGTTGTCCCAGTGAATTAGAAGAAATATGGTGCAGTGAATAGTAAGCAAGCAGTGAATAGACTGATCCAAAGCTCGACTACGGTCCGTACAAAGATAGATAAAGGCCAATTAATTAAGATAGAGGTTTCTATCCTAACAGGATTATGGAAAGGCTTTCTAAGCCGAAGTAACAAGTGAGACCGTTCAAAAAAGAATGGTTTAGTACACGCTCCAGCTTTTAGGTATCCAATATAGCGAAAGCTGCGTGATTAATGTCATTGACTTGCTTGAAAATACGGATTTGGCTTCCTCGCCTGAAGTGTCTCATTCAGATATAGATCTTACATAACCGCATATGAATCATTGGATTAAACAGATAACTAAGCACTACAGGGTGTAAAAGGGGAATGAAATGGGATGACTGATTGATACATCTTACTTTAAAAAAAACGTAATTTGAAATTATTAAAATTTGACGTGAATGAATATATTTTTCATATCAAATATCGGGCCGAAATAGTGGTGATATTGACCAATTTTTTTTTATTTCGGTTATAACACTCATATCGTAGTGGCCGAAGGTCTAAAACCGATATATTGGTCGATATTGCGGCCGCTATGACCGATATTGTTAAAAACACTTGTTCGCTTTTGTTCTTTGTTCTTTGGTTGTCTCATTTCTGTTACTAATATTGCTGAGGTTCAGGCAATTTAAACTTTTAGAATATGAGGCCTACGAAATGCTTTTCATTAGCATGCACCTTAATCCTCTGGGCTTGAAGTGTTCACACTTCACAACGCACAGGCCTTTCTGTCCATTGTTGAATACGATAGGATAGCTGTTTCTGAACTCCTTATCATAACTCAGAACACGTGCTTATACTATCTCAAAGTACAACCTCTCCTTCAAACTGAAGCTCGTTACAAAGGCCCTAGAAATGCATATCCTTGCACGCGTGCACACACAAAAAGAAAAATAAGTAATAACAATAACAAAACTAATAATAAAATAATAAAATAAAATAAAATAAATACCGACTCTTGGAGAGCTTTCCTTCTGATCAATGTCTCCAGCAGGACCCCGAAACTGTAGAAGTCGCTTTTCCCTGTTAGCTGACCGTAGAGTGCGTATTCTGGGCAAAGTACCCATGCATCCCAGCCAGTTTGGCAGTGACATTCCTCATAACGAATTGGGCGTTGCCATTGATAAATATTACCTTCTGCACATGCTTTACTCCTTTCTTCCTTACAGTTGATGCAATTTGATGTGTTGCTGTTTTTGGCGATGCAAACAATCCCATTCACTTGACAAGATGTCCTAAAGTTGTGGTAATATCATATAAGATGCTTCAACATTTGAGAAAGAGCATCCTTGAGCTTGAATGGACTGTCCTTATTGTTGATGAGTCACACCATGTCCGATGTACTAAGAAGAAATCAGAAAATGGAGAGGTGGGCTATCTCTTTCTTCAGTTGAGAGTGCTTTCTCCTGCATGAAACTTGCTAGTCCCTTAAGTGCACATTTCATGTACATAGAATTGTGGACTTGAATAATCAAACCACTAAAGAAACGCATATCAATGAATGGAAGATTGGGCTTTGCATTAAGTTAAAACTTAAAATACCGGAGAGCATGGTTCGATGAATGCCTCGAATTGTCCGAACCATTTTGTTTTTGGACCGGTTCACTACTGAATTGTCCCGAATCACCTGAACCCTTCACCCTTCAGTCGGAATGAACTGGACCGGTTCACTACTGAATCAGTGAACCGACTCGGTTTTTGAAACAATTATTCCTATGTGATTCACGGTTCAACGAACCTTGCTCCAGAGTTCAATTTGGTCTCTTCGTTTTTGGCATTCAGGAAGAGAACTGTAAAACATGCTATAAGAATTAGGGAGATTCTCTAGCATATACAAGTTCTGTTTATTTTAAGAAAACCATTTTGGTGAGTTTTGAGGCACTTGATGAAGGAATATGTTTGATTCGAGGCCAAAAATATCATAGCTTGCTTCAACATCATGTGATAGATTTTTATACTTAACCTAGATAAAGTATTATGTAAATGACATTATATGGAGTTACTGCCTTCATCTGTGCCTATTCTGCAGTGTTTAGGGGTTGCATGGTGGGTATAAACTATAAACATAAGAAATCCAAAATCAATGGGTGTTGAAATACATTGTGAAGTTGGATTGGGCTTTCGTGTTTTGAGTATTTAAATGATGGCCTTCACTTTACCCGGAAGAAATGATGGCCTTCTAATGCATTTCTGTTTCTGTAACTTTTGGACACTAAGTTTTTTTTATCATAATAGGACTTCCAGAAATGGCAAACCTTTCCATTTATTCAGGTTCTTTTTTTGTTTGTTTTATTCATATATTTTTCTGTTATATCAACTGGTGTATGTGTTCTTCGTGCAAAGAAGAGTTCATGCTTTGGAAACTCATTGGAACTTCTTTTCTGTGCTACACAGGTAAAAGCTGTCCTTGATGTCACCACAAAGGCCAAGCATATAATTCTATTATCAGGAACCCCTTCATTATCAAGGTTGAAAACTGTTCCCTTTTTTTTCTTGGAATCATTTTTGGGTAATGCTAGTATTCTCTATGCTACTTGGCACCCCTTTTTCTTTCCTCGAATTTGCCTTTTACTTTGAGTTCAAATTTGTCATAATGGATATCATATTGATTAATACAGTTCCCTTTAGGTGAATGTAGGCCGTTTGACATTTTCCATCAGGTCAACATGCTATGGTCAGTTCCCTGTGACTATTTGGCCTAATTGTGTAATTAAACATGCTGTCATGTTTCTTAGGCCTGGTTTACTCGGAAAGCACGAGTATGAGTTTGCAAAAACTTATTGTTCTGTGAAAATTTTCCGTGGCTCAGATGGGAAATTTTTCTAGGTAGGTTTTGAACCTTAGTTTTTGTTGGATCGACACCTCTTCTATATTTCCTTTCAAATGCTTCAAAGAACATTTTCAAAGAATTTGGTTATTCGGAACTGTGATACATTTCAAGTGGTTGAATTAACCTAAATTACCTAATAAACAAACTCTGTTATTTTTTTAATATTATTTTATGTTTTAAAGACTCCCTGCATTATATGCGTATTGAAAAGGGAAACTGATTTCAGATGGTAAAATGTTCTTATGACGAATTAAAACATGATCCTCGATTCCTATCATTATAGATGTTATTGCGTTTTCTCTTGAACTACTAGTGAACAAAGCAGTTCTAGAATATCTCTGTGGTCAGCAAGGATAAATTAGTTTTATGATATGTTCAACTTCTATTTTTTCTTCAGGACTTTTCAAGGGGTGTGTGCTTGGAAGAGTTGAACATGTTGCTTAGGCAGACCAAAATGGTATCCATTCTCCTTTTACTTGTGAACCTTTACGCTGCTGGTTTGCTCTCATGTATTATACTATATTCTTCCCAAGTCTTTTGTATTTAACTTATAATTTGGATGCACTTGGGTCTTTTAGTATGTTGTCCATTCGAATTAAGTTACCCTAAGCTCTCCTGCATTTTAAGTTGTCTGAACAAATAGCTTTCTCCTCAAACACATTACACCGAGAATAATTTGAACTATGGTGTTACCAAGGAGGAGCAGATGATGCGTCACAAATCTCTTAATGTGAATTCCTAGTGCATGAAGCTTGTGTAGATTAACGTTCAAGCTATTCCTTGATTTCAAATGATCATTTGTAGAAGTTCTACTCTTTGCCTTATGGATACAGAAGTTATATTTTCCTTTCATTCTAATTGGTATGACTGCATTTCCTCATATTGTCAGGCATTCTTGTTAATTGTTATGCCCTCATTCGCTACATTCTTTTGAGTTACGTCTAGAAGCAGTGCAGCATTTAATCATTTTTCTTTTCATATATTTTGTATTGGTGTCAGTTATTCTATATTTTCCGATGATAATGCGCATTTGTTTGATTGTACTGATCTGGTGATGTGAGGCAGGTCTTTCAGTGTACTGCTTGCAGCCCTATTTCTACGTCAACATCTATTTTTTTTTTTTTTTTTTATGTGCAGTCTATGGATCCTTGTCTCTTCCTACTTTAATACATTTTCAAGTTACGTCATCCTTGACAGTTCTATGCACTATGAATTATTTTTTCCCTTTCCCCAGTTCTTTTGCTTTGAGAGTTTACTCATCCTCATTTCATGTCTGTATCATGTAGATAAAACGTTTGAAGGAGCATTTGCTGGTTCAGTTGCCTCCCAAAAGATGCCAAATTATAACCTTGTCTTTAAAAAGATCAGATATTATTGAGGCAAAGAATGTTGTAGGGGTTCTTAGAGATTCATTGGTGGCTAATGACAATGGACATGAAAAACCTTTGGAGAGATTTCCTGAAGGAAAAGGTAGGTTGTGGAGTTTTGTCTGAGAGATGTGGTTGAATATGGAACCAATATGTGTTGGAATTTTGAGTTTGAAGGAATGGATGTCTAACATGTCGTAGTCTGCTGTTCTTTAAGAACTAGTTCAGTTAACTCTTCTAGTTTTAGCATTCCCTGCATCAAAGTAAATATTTTGAGGAACTTTTATCTTCTTGTAATTCGATGTGAACAAAGTTAATCTCCTGTTTCCATGCATCTCAAAAAGTGTTCTAAAGCATTTGAGTGAAGCGTACTACAAATTGCATTATTTGTTACAAGCAACTCTAACACAATTTCCTTTTCATGGTATGCTTCCATAGTCAAGAATAATGTGAGTATGATTCTACAACGTGTTGGGATTTTCATGATTGATCTGTGCAGACTATTGTGAAAGGACAAACGATCTTGTCGCATTGAGTGTATGATATGGCTGACACTTCATGCCCTCACAATTCCTTTTTTCGTAGAAGGTGGAATTCGCAGATCCTTGAAGAAACTCACTGCTCAAGAGCTTGGTATTGCTAGAGTGGCTGGAATTATCGAATGGCTTTCCTTACATCCAATTGTTGCTGAATCCGATGGTTCGAGAGTTGCTGATATGAACCACGTTTCTGATAAGATTATTATATTTGCTCATCACCACAAGGTTCTTGATAGAGTTCAGGTGAGAAATGTTTTTGTGTGGCTGTTGCTGGGCTAGACTAGTTTGCTTTCTTTTGGTATGCCTTTTGGAAGCGATTCAAGTATTAATACCGTAGAAAGCCAAAAGGAAAATGTTCCTGTAATTGTTCCTTTGCTTAGGTGTGTTGAAGAGTCATTCTTTTCAGGAGCCCAATTTCTTTCAGTATCATCATAACCACGAAGAAGCAGTTCCTTGTCTAGTGCCTGCACTAGCTTGACATAGACCGTTGCTTGTATAGAAGCAGATTTTTCTTGCTTCATATCTCGTATAGTCACTGAATAAGATGCTTTTTGCATGTGAGGATGTGAATTCATACATTACCTTAGATTTCTGGGAATGGTGTGGAAGACTGAATTGAGTTATGTCATTGGGATATTATCATGTTGCTTGGTTACTCACTAAAATATTTCGAAACATTACTTTGTTGTCTTAATCTGCATAGAGTGCAAGCGATGCTACACTGGGTTGACATCGTGAATTTCAATATGCAACAGATACATCATAGTTTTAGTTTTATTTTCATGGTCTAGAAATTAAATTTTCATGTTACTCTTTATTTTCTAATGGAAGCATATAAATGAGAACGGTCTGTAAAGATTATGAACGGACTCCAATTCTGCATCTCGATATTCAACTTTTTTTTCGAAGCACATGATATCATAAAACTGTATTTTTTTCCTTTTTAAGAATTATCACTCACTGTTCTTTTCTTTTCCTCGTTGAAAGAGTTCATTTGTCAGAAAGGCATTGGATTTATTCGTATTGACTGTGATAGACAATCTGCTGTGCAGTCCTTCCAATCATCAAAAGAGGTTCTTACTTCTTTTTGAGCTGCAGTAGTTAAATTTTAGCCTGCATGTTTAGTGGATCCTTGGAGCTTTTGTACAGCTTTCCTTTTTCTTGTTGCTCTGTTCCCCCCTCTACTGCTTTTTCTTGGATCAACGCTTATGATTTTCATTTTGATTTGGGGAGATGATTATTGCAATTTAGGATACTTCCGATGAATTAAGCTGGAAACAAACTGAATAGAAGTCTGCAAAGAGTTTCAACCACCACCGATGGCAAGTATGATGCTGTGCAACAGATAGCAGTACTACTCTATTTCTTGCCTCGTTGATTAATATGTCATCCAAATGAAGTGTTTGTTTATTATTCTATGCTGTGTTGCCTGCATTAGCTTTACCATGCTTTCAGTAGATGGTCCGTCCCTTCTTGGTTAGGCTTGATGTTTACTTTCTAGTGTGTTGTGAAGTCAATTAAGGTTTGGAAGTCCATTCCTTGCTGTTCTCTGAAGTTCAAAGACTCCAAACAACGTATAATAAAGTGTCATACATATAACCAAAAGTAATGGTCAGGAATTTCAGGATTATATTTGATGAATTAACTCCTGTGTATTAATTCCCAGGTTGACAGTGTCAATTGTTTGGAAAGTTGGGGTAATGCAGATAGAGGAACATACGAGAGCCACAGCGTTTCTGTACCAGTCTGCGAGGAAGGGGACCAGTTCCTTGATAATGCTGCTGGGAATGATGTTACAGCAGACAAGGTTTAAAACTAAAGATTATGATCAGCTTTAGCATTTCGATTCGGCAAGGAATTGACAATAGGTGTGCTCTATGACTTGCCACATTTGTTTTGCAGGACGATGCACTAGGAGAAGTTGATACTAGACCTGATGGTGCGCTTGAATCCTGCAGGCCCATCCCACCAGCTTCTCTACTGTTATGCTAGGAACTGGTTAGCCTCCAAAAGTTTTCTGATCCTGCTGATGGAGGTTCGGAGCACAGTAGCACACTTTTATAATTTAAACATCGTCAGTTGATACATGTGGAGAAGTGAATGGCGGCAGTCACTTTGCACGTCCTTGCAAGATTGTGCGTGAAAATGTAAATGGAGTGTAGAGGTAATAAGATGGCACAATTTGCTATATTGAGACACATTCATCCGAGTGATGTAAAACTCAACGGCCAAATAAAAGATGATCCTGGAGGCTGTACTCTGTATTCGAATTCAGGGTCCCCCCCCCCTTTTTTTTGATGTGGGGTTTGATCATTTTCTGAATGCTGTTTTCCAGTTTCTTGCGCTTTTCCTTTTTCATTTTGTGCACCGAAAAATAGGAATACCTGGAAATGAGTCGCTCAACTACATAACGAAAGATTTGAAGATATTAGATCGAGATAATGAACAAAAATAACACACGAATTTAACGTGGAGAAACCCGAGTACTAGGAAAAAAACATCACAACATACCATCACAAACAGTGATAATAAAGCACTATGTGAAGATGCGATCACTGAGAGCATCATATCGTATCAGATCACGGTTCAATTCATATGAACTCACATGCACAAATAATATGGGTTATATTTGTATGGGTTATATTTGTAAACCCATAAAAATATGATTTAAATAAATCATCTTGTAGTCATGGGCGGTGCGTATGACCCGTGCTTAGTAACACTAGAACTCCAGGACGCACGGTCATGCGTGGTGTACACGGCCCATGCTGTCTCCACTTCGTTCTTTCTCCATCATTTCACACACTTTCACGTTACTACATTATATTAGATATATCATTTTTAGACGACAACCTCCGGACATAAAAATACTGTATATATGTATTGGGTCCATTGGTTTGGTATTTCCAGCTTATTTTCGAGTATATATGTATATACCCCTTATTTTCGAGTCATCTTGTGTTATATCATTGTTTAATCTATCTCTAGGGTCTGTTAAGGGGTGGAAGCAAGAGACGAACTACTCCATTCTCTGATATAAGCTTCCCTCTACCTTCCGATGCTTCCTGGAAGGAGATCCATCTGAGTGGCAGTTATGCCAAACATGATGGGACGTATATTCAGGCTTGGAGTATGACAGATGAACCCCTTTGCAAACTCTGTCAAATCCATGCAACTCAGTCTTGGTTATGATATTCTTCATGTATAAAAAACTTAAATTTCTTTGTTTGTCCTGACCCTGAATGGCTCGCTATTACAGTGGTGCTAATGCCAAGAAGCAAGAATATCTTTTCTTCAAGTTGGCATGCTATGAAGAGTACCGCTCAAGAACAAGCAATAGATTCCTCCGTCAGGTTGCACCTATGCATGTCGAGCTATTAACCCTCCTGATGTTTCTTCTTATTTTTGCTTTATGATTGACTTGACCTATTCTGAGATTTCAGGAGCTTTTCGAAGTAGAGCGTGGCATTTGCAGAAATTGCAAACTGGACTGTCACAAGCTTGTCAAGCACCTAAAACCCTTATCACATGCAAATAGGGTGCTCTATATCGACAAAGTGGCACCAAATTTAGTCAAGCATAAGAAATTGTGAGTTAAATGATTTGATAAATTTGCTACTATCATAATGTGCGGCTTAGTTATATGACCATGTTTTCTTTATCATGATTTTCGCAATGGTGCTTTGTATGTGAACCAACTGAAAGCAACGCTTGGCATGCAGATCACCTGGTACCTGTCTACCTAGGCAGAGGTATGGTACATGTGCTGTTTACTACTCTTTCAAAAACTAACGTGAAAGCTCCCTAAGCCGAAGAGGCAAACATTTTTAATCTATTTTGCAATTCGATATCGAACCTTTCACTTTTTTAGTATGGAGTGACATGACACATTGGGGGTGCCTGGGTATGTGCTTAACTTTTGGAGGGAAATTCCTTTGTTCGTGTTGGTTTTCAATCTAGTTATGCCACATTGTCAGTCTTCACCATAGTAGTTATGATTCTTCGTTGGCAAATCTCAGTCCTTTTTGCTTTCTTTCGTTTCCCTTGCGACTACTGCAGGCAAGTGCCGAGTAGAGAACATGAGGACACTCTGTGTGGCATGTCATGCTGATGTTGCTGCTGCACGATGTGCTATGTTGATCGAGGCTTAGCCAGGAAGCACCTTAAGAAAGCCATGAAGAACTTGGAGAAGTGCAAAAGGCAACATAAGGTGCGGTACCATATTGTCATTCCAGTTTTTCCTCTGCTGGCATTCCTACCATTTATTGTTGAAGAAAAATGAGTGAATTTCACTTGTTACTTGTTAAGAAGCTTTGGTGTTTGATGCATCCCATATTTTGTTGTGACTATTTCATAAATAAATAGTCAATAATATCAAGGTTAACAATTTCCATTTTTTTACAGGATCCAGGATGTTCTATCACCAATGATGATGCCTTGCTGGTAAACGTTCCTGGTAACGCATACTCGGAAATGAAAGAAGTCGAAATCAAGGAGACGGTAACTGAATCTGAAAGCCCTGCCGAGATCAATAAGCCGGTGTTAATGACAAGGGATCAAATGCGCGTTCAGCATCTTCCTCTACAATGCTAAAATGTAGTTCAAATTTCGCTATCCTCTGCTTTGCATGAATTCTCACAGGATCTTCTTTCTGATGCATCAAATGGGAAAGAAAAAGAAGCGGGTATATTTTTTGACCGATGGAGCGCTCAGCGATCAGAAGATAATTTGGGGCAAGAGATACTGTTTAGAGATCTGGTAATAGCTTTGTCGTGTTCGCTGTAATAGGCCCCTATAGTGACACACCGTAAGATCGAAATTTTGTGACACTCAAAGTTGAGAATGGCCTTGCCATCGAGGATCCACCTTTTTGCTGTAACATTACTCCTGATCAAGTTCACTGCTGAAACATATTCAGTGCAAGAGTTCCTCACCTTCCAACTACTACTAGCAAGTTCAGTTGCCTATATACTCGAAGGACTAAAGGTGGGTTTTCCCCGCACGAGCAGCCACAGAACCCAAAAACAACTATCCTTGGAATACAAGCTGGTTCCCCTCAGTATCTCAACCGTCCCCTGGTGTTTGGGTTCCAGCGTTAAATCATCAAATCCATGGATTAATGTGAATTCCTATACAAAGCTGAGACAAAAAATTTACCAATGAGCAGGGAAATAAATTGAAAGAAGAAAGGTGTGGATGCGTGTAACTCATGTAACTATCTTTTCTTTATAAAAATCATGTTTGCTTCTTCCTCGGCCGTCTTACGACAAAATTGCAGCCCGTTGAAGCTGTTTCACCAATGTATTTTGGCAGAAACCACATCAAGTTATATAATCAGAATCACATACATAGAACTCTTATGTCATCAGGTCTTGCAGCGCATTGCAAGCCGAAAATCAAAAGAAACAACCAGCTTCACCATATCTCCCTCACCAAAAAAACGAGGGTGATCAAGGAAGGAGCAGAGTGTACTGCAGGGCATTAAGGTCCTCGTACCTTTTTTCTTGACTCGTTACTCAACCAGCAGAACGGTAGGCAAAGGATCATGATCGTGTTAGATGTATGTCAACTGAGCTGTGCCTGTTCTGTACCTTCGGCTTCAGTGACACTATGGCATCTATAAACATCTCTTTTCCTATAAACATCTCCATCTTCCCTCCGCGACTACTCATGAAAGTCTTCGTAAGGCGATGATCCACTTGAGGAGTCAGTTTCATATATTGTGGTCTCTTTAGGGGAGGATGGCAGTGAATCTCTCTGTTGGGAAGAACCCGCTGGAGAAAGAAGGAAAGAACTTAGTTTGACATATGGAACAATGAAGTACTTTGCATAAGCTAAATGCTCGCAGTTCTGACGTCACGAATATAAAAAGGCAGCATATGCACAAGTGGAAAGAACGAATGAAGTACCTTTCTGAGTTCTTGATCGGAACTTCTTCGTGTGACGGCGAATAAGTTTCTTAGCCTTTGTAATAGTCAGCTGTCTAGCAAAAGGAGAGAATTCCGTGTCACTTCCACTCCAATCACCGTGGAACTCGTTTTCTCCCTCGCCCCTCATGGTACGCAAAACGAATGCCTTTGCCTTGCGGCGCTGTGAACTGAATAGGCCTCTTATAGAAGTGACGAAACCATCGCCTGCCCCCTCAGCACGCTTAGGCAGGAAGACCATCACTTGATCAGATTTCCCTGCCTGGCCTCCATCACTATCACTGAGATTGAGGTCATCAGGAACAGCAGGTGCGGTAGCTTCTCTTTGGCTATGTGCTTTATCCTTGAACTTCTTACCCTGTATAGAAAAGGAAAAGAAAAATAGAAATCAAGAGTTCAGCATCATAATGGATTCAGCAACACAGGCAGCACAAAATCAAGTGTGCTCTATCCAATCTTATTTCATGGCAATGGACACATAACAGCAACCAATGTATCCTGGGTGTGTGTTATGAATCAACCGAGCGAATCCCTGTAGGGCTAATTGAGTTTTAGAGGTCTAATCCCTGTAGGGCCAAGGTATACCACTTGAAGTCAACAACTTCACTTCATGACACTAGCTACTAAGCGACTCCACTTCTCTATAGCCAACTGATTTATGTAGCATCGACCTATTGATGAAGGCCACACCAGTTGAAGCCAACTATAAATCTGAAGACGGCTTATACTTCAGATTTCAGCAAGTCGTACATCCCATGCTAGCATACGCTACAGAAATCCAAGAGTGAAGTGGATAATTCATAATGTCACGATTCTTCCTACCTGCATTCCAGTAACAGACTTCAGGACTCCCCAAATGATGTGCTTCTTCACACGTGAGAAGAGTCTCCTCCAAGTACCGGTGAATTCTACACGGTGAAATGTATCCATCAGCAGTCTTAAGTCGCTGACAGCAAATCTTGATCCCTCGTAAGTAACAAGCAATTCAACCTGCAGTATGCGAGTTCATTTAGGTTCAATCAAATACGGGAAAGTGAGAGAGGACAACCATATGAAAAGAAACGAACCTGGCCAATTTTAATATTGTGAAACTCCATCATCTTTCGCGGCTTCTTCTCATCACTAGGTTTCACCGTCTTCTTTTCTTCATGCGATGGACGACCTGGTTTTACCAACTTGGGATCTTTTGATTTTCCTTTCAGAGAATCATCCTGCTGCTCATTTGCCCCAACTGATGGAAGGCCAGAAGAATGAACTTGTAGCATCAGTTCATTAGCGACAGACTCCGCCACACTTTCTTCCCATGTTTTATCGAAAGAAGATGTCCTCCGCAACTTAGGAGATGAACCACCAGTCAACTTCAAGCTGAGCGTTGACCCCTACATGAAGAGCATAGTCTTAGAATACCTCAAGACTTAGAATCCACATTGATATTATAACTTGTTGCATTACTTGGACAGAGAAACTTTACGTTTAGAAACACAACGAAATATTAAAACTCCAAAAGCTCATGGTGGTTGTACGCTATTCACAAGAAGCAAGGAACTCTAGTTCAATAGAAAACAAGAACCAACGGCTTTTTCTCTTTTTCACAGTAAAAGGAGAGCGGCAATTTTTATAGGAAAAATGGAGTTGCATATAGCTGTATGTAGAAGAAGGAAATAACTCACTTGAAGGGAGTCCGCATGAGTGCTTCCAGAAGCACCTGACTTGGAGGAACCTTCAGAATCCTTAGCAGATTGAGAAACCGAACTCGAACCTTCATGCAGGACTGAAGAACCTTTCTTGACACGTTTAAGACCTGCTGTCGTAGAAACCTTCCATACTTCCTGCAAAAAAAAAAAAAAAAGTATAACATCGCTTCAGTAACAGACTAATAGATTATTAATTGCATGACAAAGCACTCAGACTGAACAAACTTGGCGTCTCAGGGAGTCCTGCTCTTCTTCAGGGAAAAGGTACTCCCACATCATTCTGTACATTGTCTCTGTCAAATGAATCTTTAACGGGTAAATGTCCACCTGCAGCACATGGAAGCAGGAAGATCACGAGAATGACATGGATATTCAAAGAAAAAAGAAACATCTGATTCAAAGCATAGGCAGGCAGATAACTGCTACTGATTCTCCATATAATGATGCAAACTCCAGATTCTGGAGAGTGGCAACAGGATAATATTACATTTTTGCCTCAACTATATCTTCCTTGGAATTTCTATTGGCCTACTATGAAATTTAACGTTCCCCTTTCAAAGAGGTGATCAGGGCATTCTTAGTTACCTGAAAAAGTTCAAGAGGAGAGCTGCCGTCCTTTGGAGCTCCTTGCTTTGCATCAACACGAAGCATGACCTTCCTGTAGTGAAAAAGATATTGCAGCACCTTTGTTTTTAAAAAGCTGAAAACCTTTGCAGTTCTGGAACTTAAGTCCCAGTAGCCAGATACAATGAGGACAATGATCGTTTCTTTCAAAGAAGCTTAGCATTAAGAAGATGAAGTATGACAAATTGGTACACCAAAGCAAAAACATTATTTTAACAGAAAGGAGAAAAAAAATGATTAAGATAACCGCATAGTTGGTACTACAGGTACAGGAATATAAGGCCAGACATTACACTACCTGAAGCAATTAAGTGATTAATAGTATACAATAAATATTTCAATAATAAATGAAAGAGTAAGATGAGGACATACTTTCCCCATTCAGAAGGAGGATTCCAAGCTGATAAAAGCATATCAGATTTTGCATTGGGTAAGCAGTTCCTTAGGACAAGATATTTAGTCGTGAACCGAGCAACACCAACATCTTTATAGTCTCTATCAAAATCATAAATCTGCAAATAAAAAATTAATGTAAATTGGTACATCAGTAGGTGTAATCAACTATTTCCTTCAAAATTTTGATGGCACATGCCTATCAGTACAAAGAACTTGGAACTTGGAAGATAACATTCAGTTACGAGGATGCCTACGGAAAAATTAATTGAAGCAAAAAAAAAAAAAAAAGGCATCTATGAACAAAGTTATTGCCAACGAACTCACTGACTGATACCAGAAGGAAACATATGGACTGAAATCAGGAAAAGGGAATCAAGATGTGTTCTACACCACAAAATAGCATACCATATCGTTTATCTCGGCCTCGGCAAAAGCTTTTCCATCCACAAGCATGCTCCAAACCACTTTGTTTATTTGCAAAGAAATACGCATTGCATAGGATGGACTTTTATTTTTCTCCTTTTCCATCAGCCTCAATTGAGCGGCTTTCTGTAGAGTCATCCTCAAAGATGCAGACGCAACCTTTCTGGACTTACGCACATTCCCAAGCTCGACCTTAAGTTTTTGCACCTATGATAAGATAGAACACGAGTGCACACACATGAATAGGTATGTACAACATAAGAACAATGGAAAGCCAAGGACGACAGAAAAAAATGCCATAGATAGCCGACACTAGAAGCATAAGACAAACATCCTGGCTCCAGCAGACGCATTAGAGATGCTTTCGTAGGTCGAACATCAAACATGATTTTAAGCTGAATCACTTTTGTCAAAATTTCGGGTGCAAGATGAGCTTATCAGAAATTCGAAACGGACACCAAGTACACAAAAGATACTGAACTCGCAAACTTAAGCTATCACAGTAAAAGCCACGGGACTCTGGAATGAGACTGAGCAACATGATCCTATCTTACCAGCGCCGATTGTCCATCAGTCACCATCCATAGATCAGTTTCATTAGCAGCCCCATGGTCTCCAGAATCATCACATAAAACTGACAATTTTGACAGGTCACCGAGAAGCAGCTTCAGTTCTCGCTCTTTATGTTCGAGGTTGATTTTAGCAAGTTCTACTTCTTCAACCCCATCAGGAACAACCTCGTCAGCCTCCTCTTCGATATCTTCATCGTCTTCAGAAGGTAGTGAAAGACTACTTTTCCGGGGCCTAAGACATCAACCAAAAATTACTTTAGCCGGGAGAATTAAAAAAAAAAAGATCAAAACTCCCATAGCTTTTCATTAACCTACTGGGTTGCGGACATGAATGAAAGACATCAATCATAATATGGAGAAAGAAATGTGAAACGAGAATATGATAGTCCAAGTTCAGGTGAAAACAGATCCACGATTGCTGGACTCGTGAGAAGCAGCCTTCACTTGCAGGCATATAGCTAATACCTCTGCAAACAAGGCCCAGTAACTTAAAAACCTAGTAAAGCTTCAACTTTTTCAATCATACAAAGATATCATGCGTGTATATAGATGCAGTCAGTTTCAATTAAAGCAGAGATACATGGAATGCCACCAAAAACACTTGATGCAGCAAAGAATGATAGATTAGATTTTGAGAGAACGAGTCAAACAAAAAGAAAAGGCAAAGAGCGTACTTTGGAAGCCTTGCAAACAGTAAATTGGTCAACACATCTAGCATCACTTGAAATTGTCGAGACGTCATTGTTGCCGTAATGTTATGAGAATTAAAAGCGAGCTCTTTAAGAGGCTTCACCTGCATCAGATTATTGAGAGAATTTAAACAGCAGCTCAACAAAGAACTACAATACGCTCAGAATGACATGACAATTTACATTTGATATAACAGAATATACGAATATATCTCCTACGACAAACTAAAGAGTAAAACTCCCAAGTCATTTACCTTCAAATCAGGATTCCCACCTTTATGCCTTGTATACCTAAAGTACATGTCACAGGGCATGAACACCCTTTCAAGTAAAGCACCAGTACGCTTCACTTTAGGAGAGTTTCGTTGAATTTTAGGAAGCCATTGTATCCCGGCCCCTGGATCAACATCGGTAGGAGCAACATGAGCCTGAACGCGTTCTAACATTACTGAAAATTCCATGCGGTTCCATGTCATTTCAGGTTGAGAATCAGGGATTGGTACGTTTCCAGAGCCAAGTGCTTTAGAAATCATCTCATGCCCAACACTGAGGATAGAATGAAATGAGCGTGCTAAAACACGGCCACTAACAGCAGCAAGCAAAAATCTACCCTGATAAGCAAAAAGATCGCAACCAGTCAGGTAGCCAACCACTAGAAATATCATGAAATGCCATTACTGTCGAAACAAAAAAGGGAACAGATAAAGTACATGCATCAAATTAGCATCAAGATGCAACGATTGAAAGAAGACGAAAATGAGAATTAGATAGTGGCATCCATTCTTGTGAACATCCTTCTTCATTCATTTATTTGCCAAATATGGCACGAAGGGAGGGTTATCAGAGTAAGCACCAGCAGGAAGGCCTTTGGATTCATTAAAAGCACCAGTCACACAACAGAAAACAAAAGGTACAGAATTTACAAGTTATAACAACAGAATGAAAACCCCCAAAGCATGAAAACCACGTAATTAAAAAATAGGACATATTATTATTGATAAGTTATGCTACACAGTACTTGTAAGTCAAGAAATAAGAATATGAACATAAGTTGGTTTACAGAACAACTTCAGTGCCAAAACAACTATGGGGTACCACCATATGAGAACTTCCCAAGTATTACAATCCCCATATGATATCCATTCCCCTTAAATGATTTGCTACAACAGAGCTTCTGGCAATGGACTGCACGGAATGCCTAGGAACTGCTGCAAATTTCATAATGAATCCTAACCCTCACCTCAAATGCCCAACAAGAAATGAGATCTATCAAATTCAATGATACTTTCGGCCATCCAAATTTGAAGAAAAGAATAACAAAACAAAAATAAAATAGTACACCTTATCCAATAGTTTAAAACTATATAACTCTTCACTGTTATCTACAAAGTGAATAAGAAGTATGCCAAAAGAAGGGAAATGAATGCCAAGGCTAGTGTAAAAATATTCTTGCAACTTACATTAGCTTCTGCAGAATGAAGATTGAACTGTGGTTCAATAACATTGACCATAAAATGTCGAGTACCCTCCTCTTCGGAGTCCTTTGTTTTTCCATTATTTGCTGGTAAAGACAAAAGGTAAGTTAATAATTAAAGGATATTCATCCTGAGGATTGAATAAAAGAAACATAAAAAATGCATAATATTTTGCAGTAGGAATTGCACACCTATGAAGTTTAAAACAGCTGGAAAAATTGTCCCCCCCCCCCCCCCCCCCCAAAAAAAACAAAACTGGACAAATCATTTGTTAGGAAGGCATTTGGTTGTAGAACATTACAGCTGGAAAAGAATAATTAGCTAGTAGAAAGGAAAAGGAAATAATCAAGATAACCCCGTCAAGTACATGGTCGAGGGAGGATGAGATGTACATGGTTCTCATCCATTTTTAATAAAGAGAAAGACTATTTCCTGATGATCTGAGGTACTGAAAGGGAGATGTACGTAGTAATTATTAGCTAGTGAGAAGAGCAAAATTCATCTCTGTTCTTTTCCAAAAAAAAAAAAAAAAAAATTCATCTCTGTTGATGGTCTCAGGCATGCTTTATGTACGTGGTTCTTCTTACCTCAGCGCCAAAAGAGTGGAAACGAATGCTAAAAGGGAGATGCACATGCTTTTAACCTGATGCAGTTTCCCTTGAGCTAGAGACAGAGTGATTAGGCGTCCTAAATTCTACTGTTAGAAAAAAAATTCAGAGTATCACATAAATATATGCTGCAATAGATTGAAAGCAGTGGCTGAACTTCATTTCCTAAGCAATCGAGATGCCTCATTAAATCCATCATATCATAAGTAAAGATTGCAAACAGAAATGCGGCAATGAGGTTTCTAAACAAGTCCAGTTGAAGTATCACCAAGAACTGACCGGTTGAGGCTGCAGCTGAACTATCTACTTTAACTGAATGTGATGGCGATGAAACAGAACCAACGTTTTCAGTGTTCTGTGGAGAGGATGAATTTCCTCCATTACCGATAGGTGCCTTAACGACATCAACTTGAGGACTCCCACTTTCTTCAAGTTTCTGTCTCTCTTCAAGCAGTTTTCTCTGTGCATACTGCCGAGATGGAGAAGGTTTGGGTGGCGAAAATGCTTTAGAGAGCCCACCAACCCACGACCAAACAGCATCCCTGTTTTCGATTGTCCATAGAAGCTTAAGGCCATAAACAAAAACGCGTCGGCAGTTGTCAGCAATGACAACATTATATCCATCATCATCACTAGGGTCTGACTGGATATGTTCATCACTGTCACTTCCATTTTCGAACTCCGACCTTACATATGTCATCTCAACATTTCTTCTTCCAGCTTCTTGCCACAATAATAATCTTGCAGGATCAGCCTTTGGAGCCTGTTTTCTTATTGTGAAGTAATCAGATGACAACAGGAAACCATCATCTCCGTGGCTTTCTGTGGCATATGTAGAGTTACTTTTTTCACTGGCTCCTTTATCAGTTGAAGCAGATTGCGAGTTTTTCATTGTGATCTGGGACGTCTTTGAATCACTTGTGCATCCCTGACGAACCAAATATGCCTTTGGCATGTGAAGGTCTACAGCTTGATAAACAAGGTCAAAAGTGTCACGTTTGCACTCAAAAGTGAATTTCTGCTTCCCCCGACTGAAGCAAAGTTCATACTTGAGTTTCGCCATAGTAAATGTTAATCCTTTGGCAGGGTCATCATTATCTAAAGGCATATGCTTTATACAGGCAGGAGTTGCATCAATCCGGAGCATAAACTCTGTCATGACTCTGTCCAGTGACAGATTGCCTGATCTAGGAACTCTTGGCACTCCAAAACGAGGCCACCGTGAAAAGGAGCGCAATTTATGAGGCGGCAAGTAATTCAAAGCCCAGAACTTAATAATCCATGCAAAATCATGAGCACCAACTTTTACAGTAGGACAATGTCCTGACATATCACCCACAGAATCAGTGGGAGGCTCATTACATGACTGCTGGTGATTCTCTGAAGAAGTTTGAGCTGGTCTGAGTGAGAAATTCCATCGGAGAGAAAGGCTGGTCGATCTAAAGGGATCCAGAACTTTTTCGCGTGGTACCCCCTCCACAGGAAGTGCATATAGATAATGATTAAGCGGCTGTCCAGATTCACAATTCCAATCCATGTTTACTTCAAGGGTGAAGACAGGAGCTTCGAGAAAAGCATAACTAACACTATTCGGAATTTTTACGCAGCGATCTTTTGCCAAACTCTCCATGCTGCTAGTTAAAATGTTGAAATCCCTAGATAAGAGGAAAACACGACCATCTGATTTCTTGATCTCCATATAACCGGTCAAAATCTGAAGCTTGTTAAGCTTTTCATATGGATCAGTAGTTGCATGCAGATACCAGTTTGTTTCATTGAAGAAAAGGGAAGCAGAGCCATGGACATAGTTTCTTACTTCATCCCACCATGGTAAGCTTTTCTCCTTTTTGGCTGACTGAGGAAGTGTAGCATTAGGATTTCGAACACTTAGATTGGCCCGGCGAAGGGCAACTGTGAATGCGTAGCTTATGTCAGCGAAGGGAGGTTCATAACTCACTCCAAAAGAAACTTCTCCTTTCTCGAAACAAATGGGTATGTCTAAATAAGTTTTCATTCCTGGAGTTGTTCCACTGGCAGAGCGAAGAAGATTTACTTTCCTCCATCTTCCAACATATACATCTTGACGAATTTGAGGTTGAAAACAAGTAGCCTGCAGCAAAATTTTCGCCATGGAAATCAGAAAATTTAAGATCCATAATATCATAACACAAGAACAAAAGCAGAAATATTCGCAGAAAAATAGAAGTTACTGTATATGTCCATAAAAAGAATCATTCTAATGCTAACTTGAAGAATGTAACACACAAAAAAAAATCATGGTATGGACAAAATAGACTAACCTGCTGAGCTAGGACAAGACGACCTTCACATTTTCCACCAGTAGCACCAAGGAGAGGAAATGAGTAGTCTCTTAGCTGAACAACAAGTGTGCGTGATTGTAAGACAATATTGCTACCATAGAGTTTAGAGAACGGTATATCGTTCTCTTTAGCTACAGGGTCGAGAGCCTTAACAACCTCTACCATCCCTGCTTCACCACCCTCTATCTTCAGAAGACTGAGATCCAGATTTGTTGCGGTAAGGGAAAGAAGGGAAGTTCTCGTTGTTGAAAATCTGAATCCAGCTTGAAACCCATTCCTACAAGCCCCTGATCCTTCTGATGGAATAAGTTTCTGGCATGCCTGGTAATATGACCGAAATGACTGCTTATAAATGTCTTCCTGCAATTTAGAAACAACAGAAGGATCTTGGAGATCCATATCAACAGCATTGTTGATTAAGTTCTGCTCAAGAGTTGAATCATTTGTGTCTGAGTCATCAGGGCGAGAGTCAGTTCGGGAGGCAAGCCGCTCCAAGAACTTTAGCCTGACAGCCAATTCACATGCTTCGTTCTTCATCAATTGATAATGCTCATCAAGCCAACCTTGAAGAGGCTCTTCCTCGATTTCAGCAGTCAGCTTACGTATACAAA
Organism: Drosera capensis; assembly: GCA_001925005.1. Lineage (NCBI taxonomy): Eukaryota > Viridiplantae > Streptophyta > Magnoliopsida > Caryophyllales > Droseraceae > Drosera > Drosera capensis. The sequence continues at coordinate 93,049 of LIEC01006116.1, forward strand.
ACTTCAGGCATCCAAATTTAGATGAACTTTTCTTTTTAGGTTTTGAGTTTTTTGTTTGAAAGATAAGCTTAGTCTTGGATGCAGTTATAAGCTTCAAAGCTCGCAACATATCCTCAATTGAATCATCAATAGCCCGCAGCTCTAATCTGTATGGCATGCAAATGAGGACATCCAAACCTTGTATTACCCAATCCCATGTGGTTATAGCAGTTGAATCAGGAGCAACAGAAGTATTGGGAATACGTGAAATCTGCATGCGGCTACTTCTGAATACAGTTGCATCATTAAAGCTGAGCATTAGACCTTCAAGGAGCACACCAATGCGAGCATTCTCAGAAAAAATGGATTCTACTTGAACCAACACTTCAACACCATCTCCTGCCTCGGCAGAGATCCGTAGCATTTCCACATCAACAGCGAAAACAGATTCTGCTTTTTTCTGTAGTTTACTAGCAGTTCCAGCTTCAGCTGCACCCTCCTCTTTGACTGCACTAGAGTCGGACATTCTTACAGTACCATCCAGTTGTTCTTCATGCAATCCATTCTGCTTTTCAGAGTGCACCAGCAACTTCAAATATAACATGAGTTCAAAAAGTGCGATATGCACATCCGGTTCCCATCTAACTGCAATATCTGTAGCACTAAAGAGAGAGCAAACGGCCACTTCCTTCAATCCCCCAGAACGTCGTACAAACTTCGCATTCTGCATATCAAGCAAAAGTACTTTGGTGCTAGTACCACATTGCTCCGGATGCTCCTGGTAGACTGATCTAGCCCTCTCAAGTTCCACCTGCGTGGACTGTTTCTCTGTATTCACACAAACACTAAGATGGAAGATCTCAAGAGAAACTGAGTATTTTAATTTCTTGCACTCATCAGAAACAGTTGACACGATATATGCACTCCTTGGTGTGCCGTCAGCTGAGGTAGTGATCAAGACACGGCCGCCTTGTGAACCGTAATTGACGCGTTTTGGGTCTTCTACTATTGTGTTTTCCAACCCAACATCACCCTGGTAGTTAATGGAACATCTCTCAAGGTTAAGCTTCAGGAGCTGTGTCCCTTTCCCTGATGACTTAGAAGATCGAGCTGCACGACCTTGTGACTTCTTACTAGGCCCTTTTAATCTCTTGAAGAGTGTTTGAAGGGATATTGCCGTTACGATAAGGGATTCAATTCTTTTCATAGTGAAGTAAACTCCCATGCCTGAAACATCGACGGAGAGAACCTGTCTAGACCTAGAATCATCTTGCTTCTGTGTATCCTCTTCCTTCTTTCCCATATCCAGACTAAATCTTGCTATATGTACCAAAGATCCTGAATTGGTTTCCATGCTGAACAGACTATCCTTCATGCACTCACTATATTCATCCGCAAGATGCAAATTGAATTCACCGAATTCTGCATGTATCGAAGTTCCAGGGTTTGAGATATTGTTTGCGAACACATGTGAAGACTGGGAGCATCCCTATGAAACAATCAAACTATGCATAATTAGAGTGCTAAACTATTAGTGGCAATACTTTCATTGAAGACAAAAGGAAAACTTGACTCATAATTGCAAGAAAATATATCGCAGCAAAATCTAAAAGCTTTACATCAGTCATTAGTTAAAACAAAGAGGGACAACCGAGTACCATATTTTCTCTTCTTTGTTTTCTCAATTCACAGATAAAAGCCATCAACTTGTTTCTATTCATATCTTATAATTCCATGGCAAAATTTTAGCAACAAATATGAAGGAAAAAAAAGGGACTTGGAAAGAAACAGACCAGAAGATAGCCAGGCCCATAAAATTTCATTACTCATATGAGTTTTACATTTCCACACTCTGTAAACAGCGAGTATATAAGACTCAACAGACCAACAAAGGACCTTGTAGAGCGGTCAAATGATGGCAGAGGCAACAATCTAATGCAACATACGTAGAAGCAGAACAGTTTTCACTTTTCTCTCTCTCTCCAAACTCAGAACTGAAACAACTACGATAAGAATACGAACTGATACGGTGATACCTGAAACAGAGGACTTCCAGTAATACTATACAGCATAACTGTCATCTCAGGAGCTGAAACTGTACATGTCCACATGATAGCCTTGGAACCAGTTGACTTCGGCCTTTCACTGCCAGGTGCTTCCTCCTTCAACACCATCTTTTTCTCTTTGGAGAAGTGAAGACGCATCCACGGCACCAGCCTACTCACCATTACATGGCACTGTGTGCCTCCCAACTTCACATCAATCTCAGCTCGAATTGCCTTGCTAGGCTGAAAGGTGAGATAACGCATACATATCATGGATATTGATGCAAATTTTTTCAAAAAAAGAGAGAATAAATAAAAGAAAATGTAGTGATCTGCAATTTTCAGAATCCTGATCATCAATAATGGAACACATAGCTAGCTAAACAAACACTTAACTCCATCATTTCACCTCTGTTTAAAGTCATTACAACTCAAACATGTTTCAAATGAGACAGAGGAAGCAAGAGCTATCAGGAGTTAATTTTATTTCCCAGCACATGTCAATCTCAAAAGGGAGAAAGTTCTTGTGATCTGAACTCCGAAATACAGAAATCTTGCAAGATTTGTCTTGGAGAAATGAACCAAATGTGAGACAAGCCAATACAAGACATTAGCTAATGTGGTCCATTCCTCTTTATATTTCAGAATCGCAATGGTCTCCATATCTTCAAGTCCATCAGGGAATACAAAAATATCTATGAAGAAAAACAACAGCATTATCCTTCGCCAGAAAAGGGATATAGTCCCCAACCTAGTTAGATTTTTGCATTAGAACTTGCACAACCAAATTTTTGGCTCAGGGGAGTGCTACAGAAAAGGAGATGATAATAACAAGATTATAAATTAATCTAAAACTTAACTTTGCAAATTACAAGCATCAATCAAACAAAGTTAAAATGAACTTTAAAAGGTCGATATTGTACATAAGATAATGAGGAACTCAAATTAGTTTTCTAGAAAATCCACGGCTACCACAAAATTCGAAGTAAGACAAGCCCATCGAGCTAACCTGTAGTGGGACATAGATCGTTGAGATAACATTGACCTTCAATATTTCCAGAATAGAACTTTCAGCGTCTCTTAAGAGCTGAAAACAAGGTACAAAAAAAATTAGAATAGAAAGAAAGAGCCTCAAGGTCAAATTAGTTCACTATTATATCTAAGAAGGCTAGATAAAAGGACAACCTTGATATTTTAGTTAAATACCTACATGAATCTCACTCAGATCTAATTGAAGATCAAGGCGAGTACTCTCCCCTACATCTTCAACAAATCTCGATTTAGTACTTCTTAACTGAATACCCTTGATGTGATTCTCCACCACAAGATTGTGCCCTTGATGCACATACTTTACATCCAGATTAGGCAGATCAAATGAAACCTGAGAAGGACAATCGTTAATAGAGGAACGATCCATCCCAATATGCTATGAGGAATATTGATATGACAGAACAGGATTGCAATATAATCCTGGGAAAAAAATGGTACTCAACACAAATCATGACATAACATTTTAGAAAGGATTCCAAAAAAATATGATCTGCCAACAGACAACAGATGAAAACATAACACCACAATAAAAATTCATAGATGACGGAGATGACACCACACTAGAGCATTCACACCATAATACAACAAAAGCAAATGCAACCGTATCTAAGAACAATAAGTGGGCAGACCACCAGATCCATAAGAAGAATTTTCAATGTGTTTATCACTAACGAACTATAAAGGCTCCGACAAATGAATAAGAAGCAATCTTAAAAGTCTTTAAATAGAGCAATCTATGAAGCACCTCCGAATAGCTCAATCGTTATGTAAACCATCTATTATAATCTGAGACAGCTGAAAGACAGGTAGCATCAAAACTACCTAACAACATTCTAATTTCTAAACTGGCAGCTTGACACGATTTGCATCAAAATCGTCAGCCTACTTATCTTCCAGCACTTGATTCAGAATTGATCACAACGATATTCACTTTTCAGGGTATTCAGCAGAACATGTTATGACTGCTTCCTAACCTTTTCAGGGAACACAGTAGAAACTTTTGTAACTGATGACATCCCTTGCTTCTTGGATGGAATTTTTTCAGTCCCATGAACACTACTTGAATCCTTCAATGCATCTGAAACTGTACTGGACTTTTTGCTTTTCTGAAACTCCTCATTCAGAGTTACGGTTACATTCCCACAGGCAAGGTCCACATCCTTGACAACTACCCCAGCCTCCCTGTCCAGAATGATGAAATAGTTTATTGAATATCAAAGAGAAATAGTAACTGTGATACCTCTTGTTCAAATGATAGTTCGGAAAAGTATAAAGACCTACCTAACATGGCCAAACTTGCAAGAAACTGAAAGTTCCTCACAAATAAGAGACGCAGGGGCCTTCTCCACTTGAGCAGCTGATGATTGGCAAGGAAGATCGCACCCTTCACTGCTCATCAAAGACGGCTCATCATTACAAGGGGCAGGATCCATGTGAGCAACAATAGGTGAGAGGAGCAGCTTAACCAAGAGATTGGTTGAGCCATCTTTTGATAGATCGACCTTCAGTTGTTTAACTTCAAAAGTAGCTTTGCGAGTCTGCAATGGTTAATTCAGAATTAGCAGCACTAACCTAGCTAGATAAAAAACACAGCAGTAAAGGTAAAGACAATGAGGTGTAATCTTATTATGAACCATGTCAGCATCGCCAAGTATCCTTGACCAGAACCATCATTTCCATGGTCCTTTTATTTATCAGCACAGTACTGCAAAGACTGTCTAACATGGATTACTTTAGATATAGGTATTCATTCCATCTTTTTATGTGTGTCTAACGGACACAATATAGATAAGCAGACTGTGAGAAGACTAAAGTTTTCTTAAAGAGCCTACGATTGCCCATCTACTTGCTGCATAATAAAACCACTGTCACTTCAGCAGTTCACAACATAATCTTCAACAGCATAAAAAATGCCAATGAATGAGATCCCTTTCATGGTTCTAAAATAACTGAACACGATACAGAAATTAACAAAAGGAACAGCCGATTGTACGATACAATGAGTATTAGTTATTTGACCCACTACTACTTTAGTTGCATGCACAAGTGCAAACAAGCTGGCATTCATATGTGATGTCGAATATTCTCACTTGGATATTCTTTTAGATTGATGCATCAAACAGTAAAAATTATCCAGCCCATTAGTCTGTAGTTGCAATGCATTTTAGCATCATCTTTATTCTTTAATCCCTGTTCCCATTTTCCAAACCTTCAACAACAACAACATTTAATCGAGTACACAATATTTGATAAAAAATTATTCCAGCTTAGAGACTAAGAATGAGTAGCTCCATCAGAAAGTTTTGAAAAAAAAAAAAAAAAAGATGTCAGGGCAACCAAGATAATCTAACCATACAATTAAAAGGATCTTGGACTTGAGAGGCACATGCTTCTCTCCCAAGAAAAGGGAACGGGGCATCACGATTTCCGAATATATAATAAAAAATTCTTGAATATCAGTTTGATAGAAGTTACGCATTTGATGGTGAGTACCTTGAACACCAGATCTGTCACGGATACTGACAAAAATGTTGCGACATTCGCAATAACCACCCAAATTCCCTTGCCTGAACTTCGAGGCTTACGAGAACTTGTCTTCTTAGTTCCTTTAGTCAAAGGTCTCATTACAATTTCAAGGTCACAAATTAGCATCTGCAATTTTGGATCCCTTGAAAGAAAACCAACCCCGAGTCTAACCAAGGACTGTCGAATGCTGACTCTGACTTCACCAACAGATATTGATTCTATAGCACCCTACAAATATACAAATTCACCAGCAATCAGCAAAAGACGACACCAAAATTCTACACAAGGCACTCTGAATTTCATCCATATAATTCTACACGAGCAAATATAATTCCATGTTGGCAGCAAATAAGTTCTTTCCACCAAAAAAATGCTGAGGAATCAACTCTATCCAAACACATCACGCTTATGCTAAAAGGCCACAAATTATTAACATCTTAACATTCCCTCTCAAAGAAATGCCCTTAATGTACCTGAAAGTGTGGGGAATACATTGGTCCGCACATACAAAGTGTCAGCATATATCAAACAGGGGTTGTAGAATTCGAACACGTGATCATACTTGCTCTCATTCCATGTTGAGGAACCAACTCTATCAAGAAAATCAAGTTGATAGAAGATGGTCCATGATAATATTTGTATCTTAAAGAAAAAAACTGATTATTATCTTAAAAATGGCCAAAGCATTGAACATCTCCAATCTTATATTCGTTACCAAAAGAGCATAACCAGACGATAATTTACGAGAAAGAAGTCAGCTAGAGAACAGTACAACTAACCTTTCTGAACTTCACAACAACATCCCTTAAACATTTCCAACCACCAACCCGAAATCGAACAGATGCCCCTATAACACGACTCAAAAATAGAGCAATCATCTTTGCGATAAATCTGTGAAGGTTATCATGAGAATCAATGAATCAATTGCATAGAAAATCTCTTGAGAAAATTATAAAATTTTAAAACAAAAAATATTGTACCAGAAGAACACGAAAGTAAGTGCAAGATAACATTGATCGTTGTTAACCACACAACAATAGCAATATAGCATAATGTTAACCATGAAAAATGTTGAATCAAGCCATGGAATCACGGACTAAAAGGCAAATATCTAGCAATTGGGAAACATTTGTGTCACCATGGAGGAGGGTGTCATGTACATTATATAGTCTCTTCCTTTCTAAAATTTCAGTGATCAAAGGCATAAATATACTTCAACGTAATAAATTACTATTGATAGCGGAAGGGGGTTCTTTTGCTTGAATGCACCCAAAAGACATCACATCTGCATCTCTGTTTAATGGCTAAACCAGCATACAAGTCTGTGACAGCAAAGGATAACAGCATTCAAGTATCTTTAAAGGCCGGTTCTACCCTCAAAAGTCTGACATCTTAGGGAGCATGAATCAAATGATATATACAAATATAGTGCAAGTATGAAACTTTACAGAGTAGACCGAGTGGATTGACCGGCAATGCTGTTTGACCTGGGAAAGGCAAGGAGGTCACACTTAGTAATCTAACTATCCCATTATTAGACCTATTCTTCTTGTTACATAATAAAAACAATTCTAGGAACTGTTCATCTTTAAGGTTTCATTAATCATTACTATTGATTGCCGTTATAATTATAATAGACAGGTAGATTTTTTTCCCGTGGACAACTCTCTCAGCTGCAATGAAGAAAACTATTCCCAAAACCTATTGGTCCCCCTAAAATTTGCAGCTGGAAAATATGAATCCCAACAGCCAAACATTAAAACAAGCTGCACTGTCGACTAACAACAAGATGCATACTGATTTAAGGATCCATTGAGGAACCCGGGTAACAAGACTAACATAAAATACAAAGTATTCTACAGCACACAAGGTTCAACCAGTTAAACATCATAACCTCTTCAACTTATACACATTTTTCAGTTCTTGTTCTTCTCCACTGAATTATGAAACTGGCTTCTGAGAAGATAATTATGCCTACGATCACGTAAAGAATTACATGAAACATCATCCTAACAGGACAATGTCTATTCCTAACTCGAATTCGCCACTGCACCCAAATCCACAATACCCAATTACCAAAGCTCAGATCATTGCCATCCAACATCTCATCAATATATGCATCCTCGCTTCCAGCTACTAACATACAACAATTCACAGAAATGAATCAATGATCACTCACACACCACCTCGAATCCCACATTCCAACCTTGACCCACCACAGAACTCCCAAAAGGGAACCCGAAAAACCAACACACGCACACACATCAAAACGATCCACACTTACATTCACATTTCACCAAAAAAAAAAAAACCAACTCCCAATCACACACCACCCCAATTCCCGAAATTCCAACCTCGACCCACCACAGACCTCCCAAAATGGTCTCCAAAAAACCAATACTTACATAAACACGATCCACACAACGATCGAGAAGAACAAAAACCGGAACAAGAACTTCGCCGGGGATGCCCCCGCCGCCGCCATTTCCCCTCCCCTCTCCTCCTCCTCCCACTCCACCTTTCAACACCCAATTGCGTTATGATCTCAGATTATTGAGACCCAAATGGGTTGGACACGATCGAGCTGCGAGTGGATTGAGAATTGGGGTGAATTGGCATCATTTGTGGGTTTGGGAAATTTGGGATTTGATTTGATGTGTGGGAAGAGGAAACGAAGAGGTCGGGTTGATCTGTGATGTGAGAAGAGAGAGATGAGGAGACAAAGTGAGGACAGGTTTTGGGGATCAGAAAAGAAAGCAGACGATCACCAAGTTTTGGGGGCTGTTCTGTTCATTTTTTGCGTGTTGTTTGCTAGCTGTCCTCGGTACAATGTGTACATGGAGACCGGCTTTATCCCATCAAATTTTATTTCTTGTTTCCTACAACCCCAGCCTTCATAGCACGTTATGCTCGACCACCGAAATTTATAGTGACAAATTTTGATGATTTCGATAAAATAATTAAACATTATTTTATATAAATTCATAATAAAATGTAAATTATAATATAAATTATATATTTTTATGTTATATTTTGTACAATGATTGGACATTATTTGGTATTATTATTTCCGTGCTGAAATTAGTTTGACTATATACGTATGTCGATATAAAATTTGACACATATATAACGATAATAAAACTTATTTATAAATTTATTATGAAACATAAATAATTATGTAAGTTATGTACGTTATCCTAATACATATATGATTTGATATGACAATGAAACTTGTATTTATGCGTATAGAATAGTACAAAATATATATGTGTTGCAAGAAATATGGAACGGAAAGAGTGGAACAAAACTCATCAAAATATACGTTGGATAGCGTTATTTTTTTTAAGTGTTTTTTATGAGACGAAGGAAATATTTATGTTATAATTATAATTTATATATTTATAAAGATAAATTATGATATGTGTTATGAGACGATCAAACATTAATATACATTACAAAATGTCAATATTTATTTAAGTTATTGAGTTTTTTGTTAGAAAAGTTAAAACTTGAACCACATATACATTACAAAGACAATAAAATATTAATTTAATATAAAAATTAAATTTTATATTTATGTATATTGAAATCTATGTATTTAATAGTGAAAATACTCAAAGTTATAAAAAAATATGGGAAGAATCTTATATGTCTCATTGAGAGATTGTTCTACTTCCTCGTTATCAAAAAAAATTGTTTCAATGAGGATTGATAATCACAAACATAATATTCATGTTTATCTTTTATAATAAATTATCGAAACTATAATTTCTTAATAAATATTATAAAAACGTACAAATCAGAAAATAATTTTCAAAACACAATTTTAATCACTCTCCCATTTTTCCCCTCTCTCTCGTCACCTTACACCCAACGACCTCAATTCTCGCCTTCACCGCCGTGCCTCCTCGCTCATATTCTATTAGCGCCTTTCAGTGCCGTGGTGGCAACAACACGAGGCATCAAGTCTTGTCGTCACAAACTCCACAACACACCCCCTCTCAACCGTCACCTTATTCGACTCAAAAGCAACCTTGTCGTCATTGGCAGTGGATGCTCGAATCGGGCGATGGCGGAGGAGGGATGGAGTGATTTCGGGACTGAATTGGAGAGAAATCGAGCCGGTTGGGGTTTGAGAGGGGAATGGGTGTAGATTTCGGGATAAGGGTTTCGTGATTTGGGGATTGGATTGGAGTGAAGTTTCGTGGTGAGCGGAGTGGTGGTGCTCATGGTGGGGTGAAGACGCAAGGTGGAGGAGGAGGAGGAGGTGGTGGTGGAGTAGAGGGAGAGGATGAGTGAAGTGAGATAATCACTGTTAGTGATTTCTTGTATCCATTGCATTACGTATGCTACTCACTTGGGTAACGTATACCATTGCATTCCTTTTGTATGTTTGGTTTGTAGGTAATGAATGCTCAATTCCTAAATACTATGTGTAGAATATTTTGTACATATCTATTTGTTATCATGTCGATCTAATTCGCACCTAAAAATACCTTAATAGTTTTTTTACAGGCATTTTGTTTTTTTTTTATTCAAGAGTTTTTTTTCAGACGTTTTTTTTCTTAAGAGGCTCTTTTTTTTTGTTCAAAGGATTTTTTTTTCCTTTGACCCTATGTTTTGTTTTGTTCATGCGTCCTGTTTTGTTTTGTTCAGACGTGTTGTTTTGTTTTTTGTTTAGTCGCTTAGTTTTTTTTTTCCCGTATCAGAAATGTCGGATTTCAACAACGATTCTGTCATCCTGTCAGATTCCGATAAAGATTCCAACGACGATTGTGATGGCCTGTCGGAATCCGATAATGATTCCAACGATAATTCCGAGGACTTACTGTATTTCGACGACGATTTCGATGACCTGTCAGAATCCGAAGGAGGTGGATAATGATAGGGGTTGGGGTGATGGCGAGGTTGGGATAAGGGATTAGATGGGAGGAAAGAATTGTAGTGTTTTTTGGAATAAAATTTTATGTATGCATTTGTAATTATTGTTGAAAACATTATTGGGTAAAAATCCATATCTTTTAATTATACTATATAATAAAAGTTAGTGAGTAAGAAAATTTAGGGAATAGCCATGAAGATAGAAATCTTTTATATAAGACAGCTTTATTTGCATATGTAAGATGCTCTCCTATTTATCTTCCTAACTAAATTCCCTGAAGACGTAGTCATCTTCTACATTGTAAAATCTATAAATATAGGGGGTGCAAGACATAGACCCCACAATCACATATTTCACACACAATATAATTATTGTTGTTGGTTCTTACTCTTGGTCTTGATCATCATCAGACGATCTCGTCATATTTATCATCATCTGAATCGACGGTCCACAACCGCATAATCTTATAACTGTTTTTTGTAAACACTTTGACATGTCAGGTAGGGACCCTTCTGATTTGATGGCATGAAAGCTCGAAGGCACCTCAGAACACAACGAACCAACCATGTCGGGAAGTCGTAGTTTGACCAAAGCGATCATCTAATCCGAAATCAAATTGGAAACATCGAACAGGAATAAATTTCCACCGGGATCGTGTTCTTGTTTGAAAACTTCAAGAAGAAGATGCACAAGTAGATAGAAAGAGACAATCAAGAAAGTAATAATCACCAACTCATCTTCTTTCGACTAACAACTCGGCTCGAAAAGGAAGAACATGTCAAGGATGGGCCAACAAAAGGGAACAGGTTTGTTCGAGGTAGCTTCCCAAGGACAACCGAGAAAGGTACCTACTACTACATTATGATGCCATTTGGTTTGAAGAATGTTGGGGCAACTTACTAAAGATTTGTCAATAAAATCTTTCAACCCTTGTTGAAGACAAAGATGAAAGTCTACGTGCATGATATGTTAATCAAGTCGGTCTGTGCCTAAGACCATCCCGCTAACTTGGCAAAAACCTTCGCTCTTCTAAGGAAGTACGTATATGTAGCTAAATCACACCACGTGTGCCTTTGGAGTCTTCTCGGGAAAATTCTTTCGGTGCATGTCACAAGTCGAGGATTCGAAACCAATCCTGCCAAAGTGGAAACCGTGCTGAAGATGGGACCTCATAGGACTAAAAGTTAACAGGGTGAGTTAACAGGGTGTTTGGTAGCCTAGGAAGATTCATGTTGAAAGGAGTTGAAAAAATCTTATCCTTTTTCAAAGCATTGGGAAGGCAAACTCAACACTCGAGTGGAGTTCGAAGTGCCAAAAATCCTTTGATCAATTAAAGTCCTACCTAAAGAGATTCCTCCAGTAACAAAGCCACTTGAGGAGGAGAAGCTATACTTATACGTGGCATCCTCGGAGGAAGTAGTCGCGATAGTCCTTATCCGAGTCGAAGGTAATACTCAGAAACAAATCTATTTTATTAATAAAGTATTGGATGGTTCGTAGACGAGATATCCTAGGATCGAAAAGGTAGCACTTGTCTTAATCATAGCAGCTCAGAAACTCGAACCTACTTCTGAGCTCATCCAATAGTGGCAGTGACTGACCAACCACTCAAACAAGTGTTGCACAAACCAGAGACTCGGGAAGACTTATTGATAATGGTCGGTTGAGCTAAGTGAGTTCGGAATTACTTACGAAGGTAGGTCGTTCATAAAAGATCAAGCTTTGGAAGACTTCCTGGCCGAATGTAGGTTTGATCCTGACACATTACCAGCCAAGGAAAACATCCATACGACAATAGAGAATGTTGCCTAGACGGCATACACTAATGGTTCCTCGTCCATCTAAGGTGCCGGAGTAAGGGTACTTTTCCCATCACCTGATGGTTGGAAACTCCCATGCTCAATTTAACTCCAACTTAAAAGGTACCAACAATATGGCAGAATACAAAGTGCTAATCGCTTCAAGGTCATCCTCGGTTACTTTCAAGAAGCTAGTCATGATGTTGGAGGGGAAGGGTTGAATAACATTTAAAGGTTCAACCTCAACGAAAGGAAAAGAATCATCTTCGTTAAGGATAATAGTAATCATAATGATAGATGCACATCCCTGAGGAAGATTTCGAATAAGTTTTTAGATTATGTCAATAGGAGAGGGCGACAGACGTTTGATTTTTTTTAATTTTGAAATTGAAGGAGCAACTTCATATTAATAACTCCGAGGATCAGGCTTAAACGATAGCTCTAAGTCGAACCGAGTTACAAAGAGTGTTCTTCGAAGACAAATCAAGGGCCAACTAAGCAATCAACTTATAGCAGTTCGAGAAGCCATAAAAATATAGAGTAAACCTCGAACCTTGGCATAACTTGGTTGCAGGCACGACGAGCTTTATGACTGATTTGACCGATTTCGGTCAAAAAGCTGGAGGACATACTGATAACCACAAAAATAGTGTTCATATTTATTTTTCTATTATTGCAAAGATATTAGTTAGTTAGCAAATAAGAAGATTTGGGGGATAATTATGGAGATAGAAATCTTTTACCTAAGATATCTTTTATTTCCATATGTGATGTTTCCCTAATCATCTTCCTAACTAAATTACCTAAAGATGTAGCCATCTTCCTACCTTGTTTAATCTATAAATATAAGTTCTTAGCCTGATTTATTATATCATTATTTATGTAATTCACATTATGTAAGAGCTGCGTTTACTACATCTTCACCCAAAATACCCCAAGCTTTCTTAAAGAAACCTGATGAAAATCCATCTGGACCTGCCCTGTGTTCATCAATATCTTTTAGAGCTTGGATCACATCCTTTGCAACAAAATCACATACTAGTGTCGGCTATTGCTCATCAGTTAGTCTATGCCCTTGGTTGATAACATCCTCATCCAGCTCCTCCTGACTAGGCTCAAAAGTACCCAACATCAGTGTCATAAAATTCACTGTCTCATGCCTTATATCCTCTCATCAGTCAGAAAAACACCAGAGTCATTTGTCAAGCCATGGATCATAGTTTTTCTCCTTCTCCCCTTCAAGACACTATGGAAGTATGATGTGTTCTTGTCCATAAGTCCAATCTAATCCTCTTTGAGATGATGTTTATGCATGTCGTCTTCAATCTTGTATAAAGAAATCAATTCTAACCTCATAGCTTCTGAATGTCAGACAACTGTTTTTCAACAGTACAGATCTTCTCAGAAATCCCAACATAATTATGCTTATGTTGCTGCTTTAACTCTTTCTTCAGAATTTTCAGTTTCTGAGTGATACAGAACATGTGAGGTGAGAAGCCCACACATGGAGGAACTATATCAATAAAACGTGGGGGAGAAGCCCACACATTGAGGAGCTTGAAGGATCTTCCTTGCTTTCCATGATTAGACCAAGCCAAGCATGCTGGAGAGTGATCAGACATAGCTCCTTGAATTCAAGGAATCTGGCATGAGCTCCTTGATAGTCATCCATCCATCTACCATTTGCAAGGATCCGATCTAAATTATCTTCATCCATCTCCCATCTCCTTGATTGTTTGTCCAAGTGTAGTTACATCCACTGTAAGGTATATCCTATCCTCAAGACCACATGACAGCAGGAAGTTCGACATTTCATAATTTAACAAGGTTCAATGGCAATGCCCTAGTGGCCTTCCTTTTCATCATTTGAAATAAAAGCATTAAAATCACCAGCGACTTTACTACTGACTTCACCTTGCAATGAAAATACTGGTCAGATCCCCTTATAAAAATAACATTCCATGTCGTAGCATCCTAACTAATCCATATTCTCCCATTCAAGGTGAAGATATAATTATTTACAGTAGTCCAATGCTTTAAACAAGCTTTTTTTTTTTTACCCTAGTGAAGTGCTTGGTTTTCACCCTTGTCTCAACTAAACAAACTAAGCTAATGTTATTCTGAGAAATAAAATGCCTCAAGGCACATTGTCTTTCCGACATATTCAAATATTGAAACTTTTTCTATTGTAGCCAATGTCACTAGATTTTATTTGATATAACTCATTGCATCTGGCGAAAAGAAATGTAAAATGATGTTGTTCAAATATTTTTCAGGATATGAGAATTTCCTTACATAATGTTAGTGTGTTATCAATATGAAATATTTTACTTTTGTAGGCAATGAATTGAGTGGAACAGGTATAGGAACACGTGTTGATGTGTTGCAATACGGAAAAGATATGATTGAGCTGAAAGGAATACTCAATCAGCTGTATGGAAGCTCTCACTCAAAACCTTCGATTTTAGCTCCCGAAGGATTCTATGACCAGCAGTGGTACACTAAGCTTCTACAGGTTACGGGTCCAGGCCTAGTTAATGCAATGCCGCACCATATCTACAACCTGGGTGCAGGTAGGTGAGTCTTCCAGTCCATCGTCCTCAGTTAGTCATTTATTTGGTAGTCATTTATGTGTTTTGGGCTTGTCATGTCTTATCATGTCTTATCTTCGGTGAAGCACCGCGTTTAACCTTTGTTCTGCAACATCAATTTGGTTTAATATTGTTGTCTGCATCGAAATTGCTTCATGTTGATCTTAAAATATCCTCATTCGAGAAATTCGTTATAATCTAAGTGTATGACTGCGGCTTCTCTTTTATTGCAGGCAATGATCCCAATCTTATGAGCAAAATAATGGATCCTAATTACCTGAGTAACATAAAAAGTACATTCTACAGTCTATACTCTAGTATCAGGAAAACCGGGCCTTGGTCGTCGGTTTGGGTCGGGGAGTCTGGTGGTGCCTACAACAATGGTGGCCACCTTGTTTCCAACACCTTTGTCGACAGCTTTTGGTAGTTACTGATATACTCAATCACTTATTATCAATTGCATTTTCTGTTTTAAGGAATTCTGCTCTTAAAGATGACCAGCAAGAGATTCTCGGATGAAATGGCTCTTTTTTTTTTTATAATCATTGATCAACATTCAGAAGTTCTTCTCCTGCTACGTTATAATATCAGCTATGATTTTCATAGAAGCTATTCAGAAATGTCATGCACTGATGACTAGGCATTTTATATTATTGACTTCCTCACGCTCTCTGATGAAAATCAGGTACTTGGATCAGCTTGGACTCTCAGCTACTACAGTCATACGAAGGTGTATTGCAGACAGACTCTAATTGGTGGGAATTATGGTCTACTCGATACAACCACATTCGTGCCAAACCCGGACTACTATAGGCAAGGACTTCCATATGATGTTCTTTTCTTTTTCTTTTTCAATGTTCTTCCAATTGTTTGGCTTGCTCCATGTGCCGGAAGTTAATAGAATACCTAACTCTGATTTCTCATTGTATGTTTATGGTTTTAAAAGTGCCCTCCTATGGCACCGGCTGATGGGAAAGACGGTTCAAAAGGACGGGTAAATCTCATCTTCTATCCATTTTTCGGAAGACAGGAATGTTGTATGAATTTGGATGTTGGAGAGTTTTAGTTCTTTACAGTGACCATATTTGTTTATTGTAACAGGCTGGTGTGACATTACTCTTGATCAACCTAAGCAAACAGACCAGCTTCATACTCTCCAAGAACAGTGCCCTGCACATGTCGAACAGCACAGCCCAAAACGACTCCTTCGTGGACCGTCTCAAGAAAACGGTGTCATGGGTCGGTAGCTAGCAAAGCATCGAGCGGGCAACTGAAGAGGGTCAGTACCACTTATCTCCCCAAAACAGGTATCTCCAAAGCCGAACCGTGCTCCTGAATGGTGAACGCTTGGTCATTTCCGACACTGGAGACATCCCAAGCTTGAACCCGGTCCTTATGAACATGAATTCGCTTTTGTATATCTCTCCTACGTCCATTGCCTCCCAGCTTGCAAGTAGTCATTGTTCTACCTTATAATAAAGCACAGAATAAGCCCATCTCGTGATCTGTTGCCGATGGTACAGAGAAATGATAAAGAGTCATTTTTTTGTTTGCTTCATAAATGTTGTCCCATGATAAGTGATGAAAGTTTGTATTATTATCAGGTTGTATAAATTTATAAGGAATAAGTATTTGTTTGTTGGTACTTAGGGTCATGTTCATGTGTCAAATGTTATTGGTCCGTTTGCCATTTAGGAGTAATACTTATATACTGTTGTTTACATGAACACAGGTTGTAATGATCATCATCTATGAAATATAGAGATTTGTGCTAGTTTTGCTAATACCAAGTTCATGTTCGATGTCATGTAGTTGTTGTGGCTAATTTCTCCATCACTCAATTAGCACAATACTGATAGGTTTTGGTGATTTAATATGTCTAAAAAGTTAAGAATCTCGACATAGATAAAGTAACACAAAACGTCTCTTTGCTTCAACCTAATAATTTTCAAAAGACACAGTTTGTTACTTTCAAGATATATTGTCCTTAGTAGTTTTTAGTATAATCATTTTCTGAGTCGGTATCCATAAAAAGGATAAAAAATTTCTAATATTTATTTTCTTTATGATTCGGATTCAAAACTTGTTTAGGGAGAACTAAACTCCTAATCATTTGAAACAACAGATATATCGATATTGCTCGTATTCCCCCAGTACAACTAAGGGAGAATGATGCAACACTGTTTATTGGAGCATTGGAGTACCAAATTCTTTTTACTTCTCTAAGGTAATTAAACTTTTGTCATCACCCTTCAAAATACACATACATGCATCCAAAAATTTGCCACGATTTCACCCTTCCTTCAAAATCTCCCCTGTCACCTTTACATCGTACCAAAATACTTCGTCTCTATTCTTCACTCTCTTCCTCATTCAAACCCTTTATTCTCTAATTTTTTTTATGATGATGTCCAACTGAATCCAAACTTTACTGTTTTTTTTTAATGTTGCATATCATTATGACAGAGACCGGTAGGGAAAAATCCCTAACACCCTGAGGATAACACTCAATAACGTAACTGGCTAAAAAAATGAGCGGCTTGATTACTACAACCTTTATTCTCTATCTTATTCACACACATGCATCAAAACGACATCACACATATCAAACTCATTATTAATTCAACTGGGATTGTCTCTGAATCTCTTATTTTTTGGGTTGCAGTTTGGGATTGGCGAGTTGAGTAAGTGATGAAGTAGATTTTGGTGAAGTTGGGTTCCAATTGCTTCTTAACTTCTTCACGTAATGGAATTCAATTTTCCAAGCATGTAATATCGTCTATCGTAGATAGTGTGGTATAATTTTTTGGATGGTTGTTTGTGACGTGGTTTCGTTTTGATAAGAATATGATTTTATTAATTTAATAAAAAATAATTGTTAATTTGTTTTGACATATGATTCAGTAGAGGAATGATTTGAAGTTCTATCATTCTCTTTGAAATCAAGATCGATTTCATTTATCATAACTAATTGTCATTGTTTTCTATGTTTGTTTCCTTCTATATATGTTTGTTTATCTAATTTAAGTTCTCTAATTCAAAATCCAGTGAAATTTGTGAAAAAAGATTCAAAGTTTAAAGCAAATAATCATGTGCGCAATGTTTTTTTGTTTTCTCACGGTATTGATTTTAAGATTGACTTTTTGATACTTTTGCTAGGTATTATTATTTTATATTCACATGTTTTAAAATATATATTTAAGTTGTTTTCTAAATGCATCGCTCATATTTATAATAGAAATTGACCACACCCAGGATTTATATGATTGTCACACATGCTATATAATCTTTCCCAACCATCATATAGCATCTCATCATCAAGAAAGTAGTCTGAAATCTTCAATTGTCCTATACTCAACCCTTCCAAATCGAACACGAGGTCGGATCTTTATTTTTAGTACTCCATTCATCACAATTTACATGTAACATTTTACGTTTTTGATATTATTCAATATGTATTTGAAAATATTATCTATCTTCTCAACGATATAAGAAAATTAAGCTATATACATGAGAATATGGGATTAAAGTACATTATAAATTATTATTAGTATTTTCTCTATTTTATAATACTTGCAACCGTTTAACTTAGCATGAAAATTTATTTGTGTGTTGTATTTTATAAAATTTGATAAAGATAAAATATTTTTTTAGGGGTATAAGATTGTTATAAAAGCAGATAATGAACTTATTGTAACAAAACATGATTATTTTGATCCTTTTACATTAAAATTTGTTAAAAAAGATTATAAATATATTACGACATCCAAAAAAATATTATATGTATTATGAAATAGAGGATCCTTCGTCCATACAACGTATATATATTTTATATTATTCTATATGTATAAATATATATATCGTTTTCATATCAAATCACATCTCGTAATATACATTAGCTTAAAATATATAATTTTTAAAAAATATTTAAATATTTAATCATAATTATATATATATCAAATTTTATATCAATATATATATTATATTAAAATGATTATCTATCGCGACAGGGAGAGAGCATGGTTAAGATTTCAGGAGGTATACTTAATCCAGGAAACATCTCATTGGCACAGAGGGTCTTATCGTCTTTGACACACTCCAAGAGGATTCTTTGCAAAACCTGGACATCGACGAAACCCCCATCAATCATCACCATTCTCACTCTCGAATTCCATCAATGGCTGCTCTTCAAGCCCTGTGCTCATTTTCACCTTCAATCCTGCCTAAAGGGCACTCAAAGCATCAATTTCAGCCAATATTGAGCATTGGATTCATCAGACGAAACCCTTCACTCTGTCCCGTTTCCACCGGTAAACCCTTTTGATTTTTTGTGGATTGGACTTTATTTGGATCTGATCTAGGTGGGATTTTGTGTAGTTCGCTCCCCGTGTCAAGATATTGTCTTTTTTGGGTCCTTGTGTAAGTGAATGAATCTTGTGCTGCCCAATTGAGTGTTAGGACTGATCAAGGTTGGACTTATGAACCTACTTTCAAAGTGATGGGATTCGGATGGAAAGAAAAATGGGGTTTTCTTCCATTCTTTTCATTTCCTTTCAAACTCACAAGCAAAGTGTCAGGGAATGCTTGCTTGATCTATTGAACAATGGGATCTGACACTAGTTGTTAACATTGGGTTAAAGTGATGACTTGGGGAGCCTAACTGTCATGTTTAATTATTGTCCGTTTTGGGGCACTCCTTGTTGCGCTACGTATCTTTCCCTAATGAGTCGAAGCACAATTGTGATGTCAATTTGAACCATGGACATTTAATCTAGTCGTTAGGGCTACGGCCAAGACTCTTATAGCCGAAACCTCCATGTCAAGCTACCTCTTTTTGTTTTGCTTTGGAATTGCCAGCATCAAATTCTAAGGCGTTCGTTGACTAATTGGGTTTGGACTATGAATACTCGTTTTGCCAAGTGGATGCAGAAATAATCAGAAAAACTCATTGGTACTAGCTTTTCTTTTGGTTGTAGAGGTTGTTGTGGATTTGAGGGATTTGTGCTGATTATAGATAACTGACCATTTTTTCTTCTCCGGTTCTTTTATATATGTTGCTTTACAAGCACATGTCTTTAGCTTACCATAAGTATGAGGTTTGATAGTGTCTGTAGCCCATTTTTGGTATTGCAGCATGAGAGCATGTGTGGCTGGAAGCCTACAAGTGACGAGTTTAAACCAACTCGTGGTGGAGGAGAACGGATTAGTTGTGATGAGGTTTTGTATTAGTGAATGCATTTGTAAAGGAATTTAGCTTGAACCAACTCAATTTTCTTCTTGATATTGAGCGAATTCTATTTTTATTGATATGGTTGTCAGCTGGTTTTGAGTTTCACTATAAAGAGAGTTTAAAGAATTTGTTGTTGGTGCTAAACTGATACATTTTGATATGCTGAAATCGGCAGGTTGCAGGGCTCTAATTCCTCCCCTAAAGAAGTTGTATTGTGTACCTAAGGCAGCTGTAGTGTCCAATGATCTTATTGCAGAAGACTTGAAGTCGTCCAAGAACCTTGATCATGGAGTATTAGAAGGAGATGACAAAACTATAGCTGAAGGAGAATACAAAAGTATATTCAAGGAAGAAGACAAAATTATACCCGAAGAAAATGAAGAAAATATAGCAGACGAGGATGAGTTAGATGAGATAGATGAAGCAATTCACATGATTGTTGTCTGTAAAAAACTCATGGACGTTTTCTTGGTCGACAAACCCAATCCAGCTGACTGGAGAAAGATATTGGCTTTTAGTAAGAGTTGGGTTAATATGAGGGATCACTTCTTCGTCATTTTGAAGGAGCGGGCTGATGCTGAAGATGACCCTGGGATGAAACAAAAGCTACTTCGACTCGAACGGAAGCTGAAAGAGGTGGGTAAAATCACCGAGGGACTAGAAGGAACAGTCCCCTTTGCTCTCTTGATTCCCCTTCCCATTATTGGTCAGCATGATTATTTCAGTTTCTTCTGAATGCTTCTGATCATATCGGCCGCTGTGGTTCATTGATTTTCCAGCATATGCTGGACACTGCTCATGACATATATATGTCATACTTCACATTCTTTAGCTTTTTCAGCTGTATATGAGTCTTGTAACACTTGAGGCCAATATGTTCATGGCATTCTCGATTTTTTTCCCTATGTGTCTCTAAGTGTTGGGTTCTTTTTGCAGATAGATGAAGATGTTCAAAGACACTCTGAACTTCTTGAAGCTGTGCGTGCTGCACCATCTGAGATTGATGCAATTGTTAAACGGCGACGTAAAGATTTCACTACAGAGTTCTTTCAGCATGTTGGCACTGTGGCAAGCTCCTATTATGAATATCCCAAACGTCAAGATGGTGAGGGGATGTCGTTTTAAATTTTTTCTTTTTCTTGAAATCTATTTTGCATTTTTACTATGTTTGGAAAATTTATCTGGTATCAATGCATGGTCCTTCTAAATTCTAGCACCTTTCTTTCATCTGGTGCCGATGAAATTAAGAGTGGTCTAAGAGTGTTTGGCGTGAAAAAATATATCATGAAAGATGCTTCAAAGAGAAGGCTAAATCAATCGCTTTCTATGTCGATCAAGCATTGTAAAAAGTTTGAGTATGCCTCGAAGTGGTCTCCTGAGTGTCCAGTGCCTAGGCAGGCACCTAAGCAAAGACTTGGAGAAGTATAAGACAGAGGTAACAACTCAGATAATCTTGTCTAGAGTCTGGGAAGAAACCTTTTGAAGTTAAAGGGAAAAAAAGGTTCTTAGCCTTCTTTTATACTTTCTGCCCGTCGTTTTTTTTTTCTTTCTTTCTGACGTATGTTCTGGTTACGATTTGTGTTTGGTATTTGTTTTGAATGACCAGAATTGATAGAATTGCTCAAGGAGTGTGTGGTTTCGGTGGAAGCCCATGACGCTGCAATTGAATCTAAGGAGGCTCTAGAGTCCGTTGAACTGCAGCTCAATGATATCCTCAATTCCTCCAAATTCGATTCTGCTGGAGGGAAGGCAGACCTCTTTGGTTCCTCCGGAGGGAAAATAGACTTTTTGGCTGGGAAGCATCGGATGGACTCCAATGCAGCACAGTTAGCTATGAAGGCTTGGTCGGATGGCAGGCCAACGGACTGGAGTGCAACTGAGGTTTGCTTTTAGAGGATTCTTCTTATATCTGTTCTGTGTTCTTATTCTTTTGTACACTCTGATATGAGCTCGTCTATGCTGCTTATAGAGGGACAAAGATGCAAATCTCACCCTCGTAATCAAGGAAATTCAATCTCATCATTGCTCATTTCCGTCCGTCCTTCCATACGTTCATATGAGCTTGAAAGTTGGAATATGTCGTGTTGTAGACCTTGCATTTCTTCCATTACCCCATTACATAAATTATTTTGCAAACCTCATGGATCGTTTTTTTCAAATATACCTTTTGAAGCCAATTCTTTGCAATAATAAGGGTGGGGAATTCCCGACATCATTGCCTAATCCTTGTCGTATTGATTGGGGGTTGTGTCATATAACTTTTTTCCTCGGATCTGAAGGATATAAAGCACCCATGTCGTCAAATGTCGACATATCCATGTCTTGTACATATTTCAGTCTTTGTCGGTCTCCATTTGTTCCATTTTCTTGTGTACCTTTTTTCCTCATTGGATCTATCATAGACGTAGCACTCCTTGTTGAAATAGCCGAGACTTTGGATCTACTTTTTCAGCTTCCACTCCTTGTTGGAAGCTCTTATCGTTTTCTCTGTCTCTCTCACCAATGCGAAGCTTTGATTATGAATACTACTAAGCTTTAGTGCCGAATAAATTTTTCCGTGTGTAATTATTGTTTTTGCTTTCAGGCAACAGATTTTGAGTTGGAAACGTATGCGGATGCTTTAAGGCATGCTGACAGGGAGCTGCCTGGAGAAATTAGGATACTCATGGTCATAATTAGAATCGATGATCCGGAGCAGAAGCTGGCTATCTTGAGGGACGCCTTCACGCCCCTAAAACCGAATGAAAAAGAACATATTGATCTGATTTACGTGTATGAACTCTGCCCTTTGATTCCCATGCTTTCTATTTTCAGCTTTGCGGAGGATCCATTTATATTTTTCCTCCTTCTGCATGCGTTTTCCTATATACTCAATGACAAAACCTCGAAGGGACATTTGATAAGGGACTTTCGGGGTGAGTGTCACTGGCATTTCTCTTATCTTGTCTCCCTTGTCGCCAATATGTGGTAATCATCACAGCTCAAAAATGCGTGAGAGGCAAACAATACCTCTGTTGTGCAACTGTTTGAACAGTATCTCTACCATTGATTTTCTGCACTGCAAGTGTGACGAAAATTACTCCACTGTCATTCTTCCCATGTATCTTTTCTTTGAATTTTCACCTGGTACCTATTACTCGTATGCAACTGACGAGACTGCTTTCGAACACCAGGGAACCCTTAATGCTGTTGGCTTGGATCCAAATCATTGTGCATGTATATAGCACTTCTCGCGAAGATGGATTGCAAATGGCGGAAACGAAGTACTTCATGAGCCCAGGAATCATTAAAAAGTTGCTGGAACTGGAGAAGTTTGTTGCGGCTAACTTCCTGTGAAGCTGGCTAAAGCTTTGTTCGATGCAGCATCGATCTCTTTACTTCTGAAGGCGACCCGGACCCTTTGGAGCTTATAGTTTGCTAGACGCAGAAGTCATGAAATAGCTGGTTTTGCGAGTGAATCTATTTGTTAGTTAGGAGGTTACTTTCGTGCTTGTATCTGTAAACACCGAAGGGAAGAGTCCTCGAGCTTTTCTCTATGTTTGTAAATTAACAATATGCGGACTAGTCATTGCTGGTTATGCTCAGCATATTGTTTCGAACAGGTTTTACATAAAATTGTCGGATAGTCTTGTTATGAATCAAAGTTTCCATTCCATGGCTAAGATTGATTGATTAGGTAGAGCATCTTCGGATCGGTGAGCTTGAGACCGATCCATGGTAACCAGGCGATAACAGCTTTTGGACATTGTGTTGCGTTCAGTAAATGTAATCAAAGGTGGGGAAAAATTGCATATTGTTCTTCAACACCTTGCCTTGTTGGATAAACAAACTTGATTTCGCGCAGCTTAATCTGAGCTCTCATCAGATCAAATCTTAGGCGATGCTGTCTATTGTGTACCAGATCTTCGCTATGCAGTATCGATGTCGAAGTGCCAAGAGGTCGCCTGGTAGAAAGACAGCTTCTGACGATCAAGTTAAGGAGCTGATGCTCTCAATAGGATCAGATTCTTCAAGCATGGCTGCAGCCTGAAAGCATTGTCGCATCAGCGATCCTCCCGGCATCCCTGTGAACCATCCCTAGGCAATACCAAGCCTTGCCTTTCGTGGGTTCAACCCTCAATGCATCAGATAGCAAGCCTCTTGCTACGGGTAATGCCTTGGAGCTGATTTTTGACAGGAGTGGGCCAAGGAGTATCTTGCAGGTTACATTATCTGGTTCGACTAGAATAGCATTCATGTTGGTGGCCACAGCTTCTTTCTCTTGTCCTCACCCTTCATACATTAGGCCTATAGAGAAAAATTGAGTCCAAATTTTAAACTTCTGGCAAATTTTATCTTTATGGTATAACATAGTTGATTCGAAGGTTCAGTGACCAGTCAAGCATAGAAAGCTAGTTCATAGGACTAACCTTCAGTTTGGAGAGCTTCAGCGGAATATTGCTTCAGTGCTTGAGCTTTTTCCAAACAAACCTCGACATCTTTCCAGTGCGAAAGGCTGGAATACAGGTTTGCTAGATCATTCCAAACTACGACTTCGTTCTCTTTGTCATTGTCATCCTACCATAGGGAAAAAGAAGATGAAAGCCTCCGCCAAGCTATATAAAACACGTCTTCATAATTTCTAGACTGAAATCCAACCTGACGAATACTTCGAAGTGGTCCGGTGGATTTCCTCTGTGCTTCGACCATAGCAAGGAGATACTTGTAAGTTTCAATGGCATGTGTCGGCAATGACTGAAAGATCTTCAACTTCGCCTTCATCTTAAGCAGCGCCTTCTGCTCCCACTTCCCAGTCTCATCCAAAGCAGCGTCGATGACCACTAGAGCCTCAGCAAACCTCTGCTTCGCCGACAGTATCAAAGCAAGGAGTCTTTCACCATGGACCCACCTGTTGCATCGATGTACTGCTTTGCATAGAGCATTGCAGCAGTAAGGTTTTGTTGTTCTGCGTAGTGTGCTCCGAGATCAAAGAGCAAGTCAGGGTTACTCCCTTCCGAAACAAGCGCCTTTTCTAATGATCTCAACGCTTGTGATTGTAAGTCAGACCTCTCGAAGTCAGACGAAGAAAGCTTCGCTTGCTTCCCGAGACATAGTCCCAACTTATGCAAACCAGCACCCTTCAAATGCTCATTGGTCCCCTGCACATTTGCGACTGCCGTCTCAGCATAGCCAGCACCCTCGGATGCAAGATACGGATCAGTGCTACAGATCATGGCAGCTAACAGCAAAAAGACGAGAGTCGCCAGGTCTTTCATGTTTGTGCAAGGACTTCCGCAACAGGTTAAGTGCGCCATTCATTTCCCCTGCAGCGCTTAAGCATAAGACCAAAGAGTTCCATCGATCCACATGGCTCAAAGTTCCCGACATCAACTCTTCGAGTTGCTTGGTTAAGATCGCAGTTTGGCCACACAAGACCAATGCAAACGTCAGGTGCTCGACAACTGATGGGTCAAATTTCGTCTTACCAAGACTACATTTTCTAAGAACTATCATCAATAACAGAAGCCATTGATGGATTCAATTACATCTCTTGATATGGTATGCTCGGATATAGACCAAAAACCAAAAACCTCATGTAAACATAATAGGACAATCACTTGTCCAACCCTTTTTTTTTTCCCCGATAGTTGAAATACAATAACAACAGGCTGCATACTAGAATTAGCCAACTAACAGACTCAACACTACATCACAGACAATACACGGCTACTGACAAGAACGCATCCTAAACCTCTTATCACCAAGCAAAAACCTACAGCAACAAAAAAACACCTATTACAAAAACTCCATTGGCATCCACATGACGAATGATTCGGCGCGGCATATCCAAACTCCAATCGAAAACCGCTTTGATAATTCGTCCGTCTCCTCCAATAAATAATTTGGTACTTATCATTTGCTTTCTTGATAGAGTTCCTTGGACGTAATACTTATCATTTGTCCAACCCTGTGTTTATCTGATGATAACTCGCAAACGGCAATCAAGCGAACTTATGCCAAGAATTCGACCAACAGGACGAACAAAAGATCTCTACATACATGAAGGCAAAAAATACATTCGGAAAATGTCACAGTTGCAGCAGCAATAAGCACAAATGCCATGTTCATTACAGTAGCCTGAGTACAAGGGGGCAAACTGCAGTTTCCACGAATACGAGAGCAGATCAAAAAGATGGAGTGAAATCAGAGCTTCAAGCATGTTGATAGTGATGCAACTTGTAGAGCAACACCGTCCCAGCAGCGTTCCCCATGGCTATGAAGCCACCGCGAGGACTGAAGTCCAGGCACCGGGGGTAGTGTAGACTGCGGTTTGGCGGAGGCCAGTTAGAGAACACAGTAAACGAAGGTATGTGAATCAGTTTCATGCTGTTCTTCCTCATGTGAGAGGAGATGGCCAACATCTGAGTGTCGTGGTTGAACTTCATGAAGTTCACCTCGGTGGTAAGGTTCTCGATGGTCTTGAGCGGTCTGTGCTTCCCTCCCACGAACTCCTCACTCTTGTAGAGATTCACGACCCCGCTGCTCGAGCCAGCTGCAAACAAGTCCCTGACTGGGGAAGTGCAGAGTGCTGAGCCTGTTAAGCAGCCTTCATCGGTCCCCTTATGGAAGCAAGTCATGGTCCGCAAGTCCCAGTGATAGATTTGCCCGTCACCTCCAGAGCTCAGAAGCTGATTGCCATCTTTGGAGAAAGCCAAGGAACGGACCGTCCCATTCATTTTCAGTGTCCCAATCAGACTCTTAGTCTTTGCAGACACAAGTAGGATGTATCCTTCATTTCCTATGAAGGCTATCGTGCTCGAATCAGGGGAAACCTCAAACATTTCGAGGCTCTTCTCCTCTCTACCAGTCAAGGGTCCGATTCTATCGCATTTGGTTTTCACAAGGTCGAAGGAATAGAAGAACTTTCTTCGCCCAGACACGATGACTTGAGAGCCATCAGGCGAGAAAGACGCTTTCTTTATAGGGCAATCCTCTAAGAAGATGCTCTGGATCTTGGTGTTGCGCTTACCATCAATTTGGAAGAATCTGAGTTTCTTATCTAGTCCTGCAGCAAGCAGCAGCTGGCCATTTCGATGGAACTGCACCGAATTTATCGGCCCACTGCAAGGATCTTCCTTGTTCGCATCCACTAATCTCGAGTACTCCAGAAGCCCAGGCAAAAGCCTAGCCCCGGACTTCATCACGAGATCCTCATTTGTTCTAAGGATATCATCCACACCTTCTGTGACATCATACCCACGTGCCAATGGATCATTTTCTACCTCAGATTCTTCATCAGAGCTATAGTTTTTGGCTTTTGAACCAGGGCGGGCCCAATCTGTTCCAGGGTTCAGCTTCTCGTGTTGTGCCCTCAGCCTCGACACATAGGCCGAACCAGAGATGACGATCTCATCCTCTTCCTTTCTCAGCTTCCTCAGTCTGTTAACTTTTGCTATATTAATGTTCATGTTCTCATCCTCTTCATCCACCCAGGCAGGCTTCCTCTGCTCATTCCCCTTTTCATCGTCAATACCCTGATGAAGATCATAAATAGGAAGGTCGGTTCCAGGAGTATTGTCTATAACAAACAATGGAGAGCTGTCGTGAACATCATCTTTGGCTTCATCATCCTCATCTTTTCCAAATACAACAGGAGAATACAAAGACCCAAACAAAAAATTCTCCAGCCTCTTCATTTCCCTTTCTTCCTGTTCTTGCTTCTCCGGGTCAGCCTCTCGCTTCTTCTTCTTCTTCTTTCTTTTCGTGGGACTTGAAACAACATCATTGAGCTCATCCTTCTCAGGGACACCGTCAGAGTCTTCCACACAAGGGAGCTCCGGCTCCCTCTTCGGCTTCTCGACTCTGTTTATTGCACTTGCATTTTGAGAAATCAAACTCATTGCTACTTCCTGCAAAAAAATTAAAAGAAGAAGAAAAAAAGCAACATGAAGTCACACAAAATGCAGACACTAAGCAAATCTATCGTCTTAATTATCACACAATGTTAGAACTATAGCACTCGCCCTAGTCGCATAGGCAAGTAGTAAACAACATGCAATTCAGTAAACAAATCAAAGAATCATAAATCTATAGTACCACAAGTCACTAATACTTGGTTCTCCTCATAAACAATGGGCCGAGCAATTGAAGATTACATGACTCCCTATTGAGATGCATTCGTAGCTGGGAATCAGAATCATGTTCTCGACATCTAAAGGAACATTCAGACAACATCGTTCTTAGCGTTCTCGCTCGTAGAACAGTAATCAACCATCAATCACACTTTCGGCGATTAGCAAACTTTGAGAAAGAGGTCACGACATATGATTGCTGATTTTCGAACCCTGTTATCACCGATCAGTACGATACAAAAAGCGACCGATACATTCAACACAAATGTCCGCACTCAATCAAATCGCTCTTTAGACACTCACCGATCCAATAATAATGAACTTGAACACTGCTCCTAAAACTCCATAAACACAAAAATCAAATCAGAAACATAGCAGTTCACAAAATGAATTCACAGCCAATTCAATCCTCCTCCCTCCCCCAAAAAGAACAGAAAAAAAAACAGATAGAATCACCAAGATAGATAACCAAATTCACCTTGAAGCACAGGCAGGTGCGTCGAGGAGCGGCCGATGACGGTGGAGGAAACCGAAGAGGGGAGAGAGGAGCGGAACTAGGGTTAGGGTTTGAGGCCGAGGAAGACGATCTTGATTTGGGCTGTTAGTTTGTTATTGTTGTCATGCTTGTGTTGAATAGGAAGATCAATGTAGTATAGTCACGTGACTGACGGGAGAAAATGTCTCTTCAGCTTTGAATCTAACCTTCACACTTGTCATATACTAAGCGATTGAACACCTCGTGATAATATTAAGATAAAAAAAATTTATTATCTTCATTCCAAAAACATGAAATAATTGTTTAAATTTATCCATAATAAGAAAAAAAATCTTATTATATATGACAAATTTTTCTTTCAAAATTAATATTATATCGTTATTATTTATTTTATATCACATCATCCTACCACATTATCATTTTTCTTCTTTTTTTTTCTCCTCCATTCATTTAAAGGGGTAAATAAATCTTTTACTACACAAATCATCCTTGTATTAATCTTTATCTCAAGTTTTCATGTTTCGTTTTTTTTTTTTACGGAAAAGTATCTATTAGTATTTCATAAAAGGAAAAGTTGCATTGTATACAAAATGGGATAATGAAATTTGTGGTTATAGAACATCGAAGGAAACAACCAAAACATAGAAAGCTGTAAGTACAGGATCCCGTGCATCAGATACATAAAACTGAAAATAAAAATTCAAATATGATTTCATTTGAGCAACGAATGGCTAAAACAATTTGAATGCAAACATTATATGATAAAGATCAACGTCTCACAACAAAACATGAGATTGTTCCATCAGCAATCTAATTGTCTTACGGGAATTCCAAGTCGACAAACTTCCATCTTCAAGTTCAAGCGAATTACTAGACCGACGTCAGCCCACCTGACCTGTCTCTACTCGTATTGATCTTCACTTATAATTCACGAGTAGTTTCCTTGAGCTGAAACTCTGCTCGAAATCTTCTAATATTTCAACAGCCTTTATCCTCAGCAAAAGAGAGACCTGAAAAGGAATATGGAAGTATTATCAACAATTAACGCAATTTTTCAAGTTTTAACATTCGCATGAGAAGAATGAAAACAGGTACATGATGTAACCAAAGGGGAAACAAATGATGCTACTTCAGCAACGGCAACTATGTCTGGAAAAGAACAGTGACGTTGCAATACATGTGCCAAACATGGTTGTTCAACTCATAACAATATATACAACAATCCCACCAGATCGATGACATAATTTGTCACAGACGAGTATCTTCCATCAAAATGTAAATGACTCGCGCTTTCAATCATCATCTCTCTTAATAGTCAGTTAAACAGGATGAAATGGACGGACTTCAATGAGGCAAGCAGAAATCAAAATATACAGGACCATACGACGGGAGCTGCCAACAATCTTGGCACTCTCGGACAACTGGTGCCTTCTAATAACTTTTAGAAGAATCACCAATATCTAAACACAACCCAATTATTTACTTAAACAAGACGTGGATCATTACCGTTGATAATACCTTGTAATATGTAACAATAGCCATGTTGCATTAAGTCATTATGTTCATAATTTATACCAAACTACAGATCCCGTTATCACCCTCCTTCCCTTTAAAAACCTTCTTATTTTATTCTAGCAGTAAGCCTCAACATTTCATCAGTTTAATAAATTTCACCACGAATGCTCTTCGTTAGACATAGCTCAGATGCAGTAACTCATTTGTTTCATAACCTACAAGGACTTTCTCTTCACATATCACATATGTACCAAAATCCGAAATCCAAACAATTGCATCCGAACCCTATCAGCTAAAATCAGTATGCTGTCACAGGACAACTCATCATGATAATGTGGAAGATGCCTCATTTCAAAGAACAGAATTGTGATATTAATCAACTTTTGGGATCTAACATTAAAAAATATCTTAAGCTATCTTACCACGTAATCCATATAAGTCATGCTAAGTGTAACACAAAAAAGAATTGTTTATGAAGCAAAAGGTTAAACGCGGAGATTTCACCTCAAGCAGCTGACAGTGCTTGTTTTGCCCGTTTTGAACTACTGCGACCTTTTTCGCCTCCCATAATCATCCTAGAAAGTATATCTGCTTGCTTTGTGTTGCCCTCCTGCGTTAGTGTTCGGATTAAATCTTCACAGCTTCTCTTGTCAGCAGCACCTCCCATCTCAGTTATTTTACACAATATGGAGTAGGCGCTGAGCGTCTTGCCAGCTTCCAAAAGGGTGCTCAAGACCTTATCATAGCTTGAGAAATCCAAAGTGAGATCTCTCTCCAAAGCAAAGTCCAACAGTTTCACAGCTGCCACTGCCTTCCCTTTCTCGTCGAGAGCAGTTAGGAGACTATCGATATCAGGGGCGAGCCCGGATTGAATCAGAAGCTCAATCCGACCAAGGGCTTCCTCGACATGACCTCTCATGAGAAGAGCTTCCAAAATCTTCGGAACCAGATCCATGTTCTCTTTCACACCCTTCTCCAACATGGTTTTCAATACTCGGCTCGCTGTCTGAACTCTTTCATCCTTGAAAAGGCTCCCCATCACGGCCCTATATAGAGATGCATCGGGAGCATGTCCATTTTCTATCATAGTATCCAAAGCCATCTTAGCGTCAGCTGGGTTGCCTTTCTTCAAGAAGCTCTTTGTGATCAACACAAAAGAGTTTCCTTGAGTTTTGACCCCTCTCTTAATCATGATCCTCAGCATCTCGAAAGCAGCCTCAGGCTTACCTTCTTTAGCATGCCCCTGGATCAGATTATCGAAAGCTTTCGGATCCTGGACACCCTTTTTCATCAACTGTCGCAGAAGCGTTTCTGCTTTGGCTGTATGACCATTGCTACACAGATAATCGATCATCGGATTGTAGGCGCTGGCCTCCATATCCAATGTACTTTCTGGCCTCAATATCAGCTCCTTCTCAATAACCTTATCCAACAAGTTCACTGCACGATCATATTGCTTCCCCTTGCAAAAGTTCTCTATCAATATGCCGTAGTGCCCAGCCTGAGTTGGTATGCTCAGCCGGATCATTGCCTTGAGCACATGAGAGGCTGCATCGAGGTTTCTTGCTTTGCACTGACCGTACAGCAAGCTAACAAATATAGAGTTATCCTCGGGAGCAGCATGAGACTCCAGCATATCTTTCAGGACCTTTTCAGCCTCGGTCATTTTAGCAGCATCACAAAGGCCCGACAGCAAGGTGGTGTATGTGGTCGCATTTGGCTTGATGTTGTAGGATTTCATCTCCTCGAACATTCTGATTGCATCATCAACCTTACCAACAGAAGAATATCCCTTGATCATCGTCGTGTAACTGATAACCGTAGGCTCGATATTTCTCTCCTTCATCTCAACGAAGAATTTCTCGGCCTCCTCAATCTTCTTAACCCGATGATACCCATTGATAAGCGTGTTGTAAGTAATCACATTCGGCATAATCCCCCGATTTCTCATATCCTCATAAAACCTATTCGCAGTCTCGATCTTTTGACACAGAAAAAACCCCCACAACATGATATTATATGTTTGCAAGGTCGGCTCTATCCCCTCCTCCAACATCTTGTTGAAATACCTCTTCGCCATCATATACCGTCCCCGACGAAATATAACCTTGAAGAAAGCATCATACGACTTCCCAGTCCTCGCAACCCCGAGCTCCTTCATCTTCTGAAACAACTTCACACTCTCCTGCACAATCCCTTCCTTGCCATACGAATCAATCAACACAACAAACACATCCTCATCAATCTCCACCCCTTTCCCCTGAATATCCAACATGATACATCTCGCATGATTCAGCTTCGCAGCCCTCCCAAGCCTCTCGATCATCTTCAAACTCGTATCCTTATCGTGATCAAACAACCCCGCCCGCTCCACCCACCTGAAAAACCTCAAAGCATGATCAGCATTCACAGCACCATCAATCACATTATAAACCACATCCTTCTCAAACCGTGGCACCAGTCTCCTTATAGAGTTCTGGAGCCGTGTCGTCCACGCCCTGCTAGCTATCATCCTAACAATCATATCCTCCACCTTCTCCGCCTCCCTCACCCCCCTCCTCACCCACCTCGACCCGACCCCCCTTTCCCCATTTCCCTCAACTGGAACCTCTTTCCTCATCCCAATTTTCACATCCACATCCTCCCCTGCCTCCCTCGCCGCCTTCTGCCGCAATGGTCTCTCCCCAATTCTCGTCACCTCATTTGTTCTTTCCCCATTTCCGTCAACTGGGTCATCTTTTTTGGGGGTTTGGGGAACTGGGTCGGTGCCCGAAGTGAATAAACGGCGGAGATTGAGTGATCGGTGATAAACCCCAGAGTTCAAAAGGTGGGGTTTTGTGGTGGAAATTGTGCGCATGGTGAGGGGGAAATGGTGGATTGGTGAAATGGGTGATGGGAGGAAATGAGAGGGGAGAGTGGGGGTGATCGGAGGTGGGTGACGGCGGAGCTCCGGCGCCGGCGGTAGATGGATTAGGGTTTTAGTTTGGGGATCTTGGACAACGGTTTATGGAGTGGTTATTTTTCCCATTTTGATCGTTTTTTTTGGATATTACATCATCCCACAAAACAAATACAATATTTTAATTATATATATAAATATAAAATTTGACATATGTATTACAATAATTATATGTAATTTTTATAAATTTATCATGTAAATTATATAGTTTAACGTAATATATATTACGGGACGATCGGACGTGATTTTATATGAGAACGAGACTTATATTTATACGTATAAAATAATACAAAACAAATATATGTTGTATTTTTTGTGCGACATAAGAAATACTAGATATAGTCAATTAGTCATCTATTTCTGGTGAGTTGTGTTGCTCGGACAAAAAGATAATTCCACAAAATAAATTAGGGTTACAGATATATTATCATATTAAAACCTACATAATTTTATACTCCTTTCATCCAAAATTAAGTACAACCTTTTGACATGACACGTTTTCAAAATTTAATAGGTTAAATAACTATTTCTATAGTTTATGAAATAAAATATAAACGGATGATAGTTTCTCATTTTTTAAAAGAAAATCTTAACAAAATAACTCGACACTTAGCTGATTTTGATTCTCTGACCTATCCCCTCATTGTAAGAGTGGGTGGGGGTGACCCCCTATAAGCGGATGATAATTGAGAATGATAAAATATCATTTTTTTTAAATTTATTATATGAACAGTTTATCCTTCTCTTCAAAATCCATTTTAAATTATCATCTGAAATTATCAAAGTATCATTTATTCTTATAATTTTAAAATTAAATTT
The DNA here is from genome assembly GCA_001925005.1 of Drosera capensis. Classification (NCBI taxonomy): domain Eukaryota; kingdom Viridiplantae; phylum Streptophyta; class Magnoliopsida; order Caryophyllales; family Droseraceae; genus Drosera; species Drosera capensis. Next base: position 127,051 of record LIEC01006116.1, read on the forward strand.
AAATAATTTATATGAGCTAAAAAAAGATCTTATGATCCTTTTCATTTTTGTTTGGTTCAAAGTATTTAACTTACTGATTTAGTTAAAATAATTCCTAAACCACAAATTTCTGCAAGTCCCAAATCACTTTGCGACCCGATCACATATCAGCCTTGTAACCGCAATCGAACATACAATACTAAACTACCTCAGATCGAAAACAACTTCTATACAAAATTAACTGAAGTATCATACTAGATGATTTTGCTCCTAAAAAAAAAAAAAAAAACTCTTACCATTTCTTACCTGCCATATTGCATATACATACGCTGCAAGGGCTCTTTGACGCATTAAGGCAGCTTCTGACTTCCCCTTTGTATACTTCGTCATCCAAGAGAGCCACGTATCCCATGAATTAGCCTTAAATTCCATTTTCACAACTTGGAGCAATTCTTTCCTGAGCTCCTGTGCAAATGGACACTGCAGGAATAAGTGATCAATCCTCTCCACTCCATCGCAACAAATAGGACACATATCCGAATCAGTAATTCCCTTATAATGCAACCATGCTGTTTACTCAAATCCATAATATATAGAAATTAAGTGATAGATAAACTCTAATATTAGAATTTCTACCAAGAGTGAGACTCGTCTACTTGAAAATGAGTCTATAACGGATACACAATAAGTCTGATTCAGAATGAAATGCACTAAGATTCATTTAAAGAAACGTATTAAGGTTGACACCATTGGGGTCATTAATAAAAGGACAAGTTGGGCATTTGGAATTCTGTAGTAAGAAATGATTTATCCTGGATTGCTTTTGGTTCAAGAAGATTACCGTGACAAGGATAAAGGATAGTAAGGTTGAATCAACAGAAGGATCCAGATGAGAGAAAAGTTGATCCTGAATTTCTTCTATTAGAAAAGAGTTACTGTAATAAGACTGATGGACAATAAAGTTGAGTTTTATAGACGAGTTGAGAAGAAGGCAAAATTCACTCTTGTGTTTTTACGGTGTCAATGTATTTCTCTGCATAAATAGTAAAAGTCACAGGTCTGTGAATATGATATCAGGATGATATGGAAATGCAATTTCAAGAAAAGATGACTTCAACAACGACTTCAAAATAATAAAAGAAATTAAAACGACATAAAATAACAACAAAACTGACATAAACAAACAAATTTATCTTAGAAAATAATACGTATTTACACACTCATCAAACTCCATCAAACTAAACATTTGCTTGTCCCTAAGCAACAAAAATAAATAAATAAATGAAATAACAAGAACAATGTAAAATGAGAAACTCAAACTAACTAAATAAAGTATCATTACATACATTTCTGCAAGCCAATTCATCATTCTCTCTCGTCACATTGCCTAAACTCCTCCTCATATCCCAAGTGATCACTTAACAAGGCACCTCTCACCATCCCATAATAATCGTGAGGATCATATCAACACTCTAATCGTATGCAAGAATAAGGGTTCAACCCAAATAATAGAACCAGTTATAAGCATTCGCATACGAACTACCTTCTTATCCAAAGCAAGTGTGCATCTCAATCCAACATTAGTTCATGACAAAGAAAATAAACAAGATAGATAAAAAGAGGTCGGCCATTTGGTCATGTGAGGTCTGGATACGAGTAAAGTATATGTCAAGAATAAGCAATCTGTACATCCATCCCTATTAAGGCATTGTGCCGAAAATGAGAACACACTAACTGTTTGTGACTTTGTATATCACGCCTAAACGCAAGTGTACATGTCGTAACAAGCAATAAAAATGAGTATGTGAGTTATTGTCCCACGAGGACTTAGATCTAGAGATCGAAGTATGAATAATGTTCCTTGGGTTAAACAACGAAAACGTAATGGTGGTTATGTAAAGCTAAGGATATGGAAAAACTAAATTAATTAAAATCAAACGCACACAAATGCCGAAGATCGGGGTTCTAGATGTGGGAAAAAATAGAGTTGCGATCTCGTCTTCCGATTGTATCTAGTCACTATGTAGTCTTACTAATTAATCATGAATTGTGGTTATAGATGGATCCCTGACGTATACACTACTCCTCTCTTGATTCCTAGACTACGTTAAACTAAACATCGTCTTTAACACCTCTCAGTGAGAGGCTGTCGCGTTACGATAAGCATTAAGTTCGGAAGCTCCTAACGTGTCTTACACGTCATGCAAGAGATCTCTCGATCTCGCGTTCAATGTGTGGATATGTGATCAAGTTCTCGATAAGAAACTTTCCTCTCGGAATCGAATCATATCATGGATCATACAACAAGTGATCAATTTGTGGAAATACTAAGTATGACCACATATCATAACCTCAAAGCAATCAAAACTAGATTAACAACATAAAAGTAACATCAATATAATCATCCGACTACATCACAACCCTACCGCAAGGTTTAACTCATGATTCGAGCACTAAGACAATACAAAAAACACCTAATGTGCATGAAAATCATCATAGTATAAAAGGTTAGTCAAATCGAGTTAAGAACGTTAAACCGATATTGAGACGGAATCCGGTTTACCCCGATAGAGTCCCTTGATGTAGCTTCATTTCTCCAACGAATCATAACCATCTCCACATAAAAAATCCACTTCAAGCCCTAAGCATTTGTCAATTTTTGTGTATATTGATGCATAGGTCTCATTTGTGGCCAAAAGGGGAGTATTTATAGTCATTCATGCTTGAGAAAACTCGAGACACGCACCCGAGTGTGGCTATACATAGTGCCTGGGCGCTTTGTTCTTTTCACTTAAGGAACGTTACTTGGCTTTTGGCTTGGTGAAGAGCTACGCCCAGATGTTGGGATTCTGATCTCGCGCCAGGGCATGACTATACACGGCACCCGGGCGCTTTGTGTTTTTTCCTAAAGTGCAGCATTCTTGATGATTGGCGCCCGGGCTTAGAGTAACTTCGCATCTGGGTGCTTTGAATATCACCTTGAATCTTTGCTTCGGCATGTTTCGTCCCGGTTTGTCTTTACTCGATCATGTTCAGTTTCCAACATCTTTTGACCGTCCTTTTGCTTAATTCCTCCTATAAATCACACCGAGGCATCAAAGCTCGCAAATATAGCAAATAGGACCAAAATCCATACCATTGTCCATGTAAAGACGTCGAAACGATAAAAAAAAAAGTGATAAAACTCAGCGTGAATCGAGTTGAACACTAACCACACTTAAACCATACAAGCAACACCCTTGGTGACCCCCGATATTAGGATAGGGGATTTATCGAATCTAAACAACTATAAGAAAATAAAAACTCTTCTTCTTTTTATGCCTGAAATTTCCCAATGCTAAGAAATGCAACACCTTCCATTTTGGATTTTCAAACGGTTATAAATATTTGTTTATAAATACCCAAGTGGTTTGAAACCTAAAAACTCTTTAACACATACACACTCTCTCTCTTTAAGCACTCGCTCTCACTCTAAAGCACTCTACTGCAAAATCATAGTTTTCGAAACAAGAAATTCTTCATTTCACTTTCAAGTTTATGAAATTAAACATTCTTTTCAAGTGGCCAACACTCGCAGCAACTCATCAACATCTTCAGAGAGGACACCACAACAAACACCAACGAAATCCAAGAAGAAAGCCTAGAAAAAGGTTCAGCTGCAAACAGGGGTCGTTCTCGAGTTTGACAAACTAAAGAACAAGCCAGAAGAAATTAAGAAGACTGCATAATTAATCCAGGAGGCTAGGCAGAAGTACATATGCGAAACAACAACCAGAAGCTACAAAGATGAAGTCAAAGATTTCATCCAGAAGGCTATGATTGCAGACGACGTTTAAAGCATCACACATATAGCAAGCAACAAAACTGGAATCATCATCACCATTAAGGACTTCGAAGAACTACTATTTTTCCCCAGTGAAGGTAGCACAAATATGTCAGAAGAAATGACAGAAAATGAAAGGCTGACCATGCTCATAGAGAAGCACAAGGATGAAAACATTAGGACGATGAAGAAAAAGCTGTCAATACCCCCCAAAAACTCCTTGTAGACGTGGTGAAGAAGTACATCATGTCAAGGGAGAAAGCAAAAGATCAAGTCATCACCGATCAACATGATATGATGTGTCATCTTGTTGAAGTCCAATCCCAGCTGTCTAAACTACTCGTGTATCACCGATCAAGGCAGCACAAATATATCGAAAGAAACGATGGAAAATGGAAGGCTGGCCATGCTCATAGAGGAGCACATGGATTAAAGCATTAGGAGGATGAAGAAAAAGCCATCAATACCTCCATAAACTCCTTACAGACGTGGTGAAGAAGTTCATATTGTCAAGGGAGGAAAGGAAAGATCAAGTCATCACCGATCAATAGGATGTGATGTGTGTCATCCTATTAAAGTCCGATCCCAATTATCTAAACTACTCATGTATCACTGTATAAAGACGGTCCAAGAAAGACAATCGCTATATGGAAGAATTCTGAGCATTTTTTTGAAGTCAAAAGCTCAAACTGTCAGAAAACAATCATGGACTACGTCAAAGAAAATCGATGTAACCAAAATCGACAAACAGCCCAAGGGATTTGTCAAGAAAACAACAGCCAAGCAGACTACCTCCATGTCTCTATTCAACCGCTGAAGGAAGTGGTGGATAAGGGAAAGGCAACAGGAAAGAGAAACACACCAAGGAAGACACCTGAAGGAAAGCCCAATGTGCAGTTCTGAAGGAAACTAGTTCTGAAGGCCTCAAAGGAGGAAGAAGAGGCCATATCCAATGTTATAAGGCCTCAGACAAAGGAAACTTTTGCCGAGGAGGAAGTAACTCAACCAATAAGGGAGTTTGCTGCAGAATAGACAGCTACGGAAGATCCATCTCAGCCTATTATGCACGAACAAGAATAAAGGGTTAACATAGCTTGAGATCTCGAATACTACTAAGGCACAAGAGGTATCCTTGGAATCTTTTGAAACTTCATATGGAGGTCAAATTGGCAGACTAGTTCCAATCTCAACACCAGCATCACCTCTGCCACTCACAGCAGTAGAGGAGGGAAGATAATCAAAGATGTTTATGCCTGAGGACCCAGAAACTGGTGTATTCCATGATGCAAATCTAGCATTAGAATTCTTGAAGGAACAAGTAGATGAAAATATGATGTCCCTCATCATGCAGGCTCAACAACAATATACCAAAATAGACGAAGAACCAAGAGTTTAACTCAGACAAGAGCTAGCCACAAAGGACTATACTAGGAAGCAAAATAGAAGGTATTGAGACTTATCTCAAGAGAAAGCTGACACAACATAAACTGCACTAAGGATCATCAACCTTGCGATAACAGCAGCAAAGACCACTACTATAGACATCTCAAACTCTAAGAACAAAAATGGAACTTGTCAGTCTGCAGACTGAAACTATTTCAACTGCAACAATAACATGGCCAACAACGATAACCCAAGTGGGGATCCTAGATAAAGTAACTGCAAAACGAAAAAAAATAGAAGCAGGACTGACCAAGGTCAAGGAAGTAGAAGAAAGAGTTACCAGGCACATGACAAAAATCAGAGCTCTTCTTGGCTACTCATCAACAGAAGGCATGCTCGGTCAATTCAGAAAGGAAAACAAGCTGCTACCCAGAAAGAGAGAAAGCATTTGAATGAGGTCAAAACTCATCCTATCAAGACCCATAATCGATATAGAATAAATAAAGATGGGAACAAAACAGAAGTCAGTGCAGACAAGCCAATGACTAACTTTGAAAAGGAATAGATTTCTGAGCTGGAAAGAGAGGAAGCAAACAAAAAGAAGAGACCTAACTAGGGCTACATCCTCTTCAATTGAACTCTGGCAGTCAAAGACTCAACTGAGTCCATAACAAGGATTCATACTACTCAAGTAAAAAAGATCGAGTATGTATACAATGAAAAGGTTGCAGATGAGCTGAGAAAGGTAGTTGATAAACATGTGAGGCTTGCAACAGAAGAGATCTATGCTTAACTCTCTCCGGGCTAATTTTTGTTGCACTGCCACCTTCTGAAGATAATGATGGTAACATAGATGATCAAGCTAGTCCTGATGATGTAGATGATGATGATCAAGTCATTGATGAGGTTGTCAGAGAAAGCTAAGCTCAAATGTCAACTCAAGCTGAAGAACACACTGATATAATCAAGGAAACAATTACAGCAAGCCTTACTGTAGCCGAGACACAACCAGCAGACGAGGCAACTGGCTCACCTCACCTACGAGAGATGAAGTTCTCAAATCCGAGCAAGCCAAACCCTTACCGAACTTTGAAGGGACTGTCGGCCAACCAGAGAAAGTGATCCTAGTTGAAGATCTCTCCATGGACACAAAGGAACCGACTACAGGTCGTGAAGAATATACTGTATCTAATACAGTATAGGACGTCACTTCAAGATCAATAACAATGCAAGAACATTAACAACATCTATTCAATTATATCTCTATCTCCCAGGGTACACAATTTCATCCAGAAGCAGCCAAACACGACATCTCTCCTCTTCACATTTGCTTCAAGTTTTGGCATCACGACTCTTATTGTAGATCCACCATCAGTGAACTTTGCTGATGTCTTTCTGCATTGCTCTACAGCTGATGTGCAAATGACTCCCATGATAGTATCTCGACAGAGAAGCCTTCGAAGCAGCAAAGCAGCCAACTTCTTCAAAACAGCCTAGGAACATCAACAGCTTATAAAAAAAAAATCAAGGGTCTAAAAACAGAAGAGGTTAAATATGTTACATAAAATTGTTAAGCTTAAATATCAAATACATTACATTATTTTAAACATAAGATAACCTACTATCCGTAATATTGTGCATATTATCTTTGTTTTAATTTGTTAGAAATGAATAGAAAAATCTTCAGTCATGTTTTTTATATTTTTTGTTCGTATATTTTTTTATTTGGTTAGTAAGAAAATCATTTGTTCATATGCTTTTAGTGTTATTTATGTTTTTTTTAACTCGATATATTTAATTTTTTTTGCAAACATATGTGGTAAAGATTTTTAGAGCTATTTTAATGAATAATATATATAATTAGAATCACAAAGTATTTAAGACATAATCATAAAAAAATCTTTAAAAATCATAAAAACAAAACCGTTTAAATACTAAAAAAATCGAACCAATTAATATACGATTTTGATGCTGATTTTTAAAGAATTAATGAATCATTTTGATTTTGATTTTAAATTATAAAAATTAAACTGATAAAAAATCGAATAAATTAACCCAACGGACCGAATAACACATTTAGAATACAGGTTGTTTGTCTTTGGGGCCGACGGAATATCACAATTTATGTAACCAGACGCAACATCACATATCGTGGGATTGCCACCATACAATTATTTGGTAAGACTTCCTAGCACGAAAACACTCTCCCTCTCCGCCCTCGCCTTCACCACCATGCCCTCCGCCGCCGCCGCCCGCACCGACGTGCTCTCCCTCCTCCGCTCCCTGCTCCGCGCATCCCACGCCTTCGCCGACTACAACATCCGCGAGTATGCGATCCGCCGCTCCCTTGACGGGTTCCGCCACAACGCCGCCGTTTCCGACCCCGCTGAAGTCGAGAAACTGTTCCAAAAAGGGAGGGCTCAGCTCGAGGTGGTGAGGAGGCAGGGGTTGGTTTACGAGTTGTATGCGCCGAAGGTTAGGAGTGTGATGGAGGTGGAGCGGTGAGAGCAGGGGAGGGATTGGAAACCCTAATTTTGGTTTGGAGTTGGTTGTGTGTTGATGGAATGTGATTTGTTTGTGAATGTTAGTAGTCAGTGATGTTGTACCGCGAATAATAAGAATATCTATGGGGAATGATTTGTATTCTGGTTAATGAACAGCCTCTTTGTTTCAGATATTTGATATTCAATATCATGGTGCTGTTTTGTGAAAAAAAGTGTTATGGAGTGTGTACTCGCTAATTATATGGTCAGGGGTTAGACAAACGGTCTATGTTAGAACAATCGGAGTAAGACTGTAGACGTCTCATTGTCCCAATCCTTGTACGCGACAGAATTAGGGTTGTTGCCTTTCTTTGTTTAGTGAAAAGCGATGCATGTGTGGCGTGATATGATATTTCAGTTGTTTAAATGTTGGTTGTTTGGGTTGATGAGATTGCGTCTGTGGTTATTCAGTGATAGAGGTTGATGATGTGCGTAGGTTAATGGTCTGTAAAATATTTGATTCGGATGAGTTACTTGTTGACTTGATTTGATTTGATTTGGTATTATTGGTGATGCTGATGTGATGTTTGTATGGTCGAGGAGTAGTGGAAGACATTATCGAGTATGACGGTGTAGTTCATCGAACTGCTTTCTGCTGATTCGACTGTGCGTGCACACTGTGTAAATGAATCGGATCAATGTAAATTAAGCTGAACTGTGTGCTTGCAAACGTGGTGGATATTCCGGACTTAAATTAGGACCTGGGATTGTCCTTGACTCTGTGGCAGCTGATGTCTAAAAATCATCTGGTATATATCATGCGTTCTCGGCTTGCCTATTGTCTTCTTGGAAGGTAGTATCAGCTCTTCCTAGACGGCTGCTATGGTGCATGCATATCAGACTTTGGCAGCTGCCCTGCTGGTTGATTTCATTGCATTGGCACTCTTGTCAAAGAATTTCACCAGTGCAGGTTAACTGTGGCTTGTTCTTTTTTCCTAAATCTACAAGTGGCTGGAGTCTTGCTCGGATACTTGCTATCTAATTAGCATACACAAGGGCTCCTGCCCCAGCACAGAACAACTCAGCCAAACAGTGGCATTGACTAGGCACTGTCGCCTTGTCGTTTAATATTTCGGGATTGTTCCTTGCTAGGTTTGTAGCTGATGTTAACATTGCTTGTTGATGTTTGAGTATTCTTCTTTTTGGAGTTTCCAGAGGAGTTTGATGTTCTATTCTTCTCTCAGATTCCATGAACATTTGCTCGGACCATTCAACTGATATGAAGTTGGAAGGTATCATTTCAGGGGAAGTTTGTTGGTAAAACCTGAGGACCTTCTGGTGGGAACTGGTTTTGGCGATAGGAAGCCCGAATACTGCTGTGATGAGTGTGTGGAAAATTTGCTGTCCTTCCCACGTTCGTGGTTGAACTAGAAATGCAGGAAACTCGTGATTGCTAAATGTATTGGAATGGCAACAAAGTGAGGTAAATATTATCCATTTTCACGTTAGGATGATTTATGTATATGCTAATTTTTATTATAAAAATTAATTTGTTTTTGATTTATATAAGTGAAAAAAATGAGGGAAAAAAAAGAAAAAAAAAATGAAATAATGTAATATAACATAAAATAAATATGAATATTTTGAGATTTTTATAAAAAAATTTCAAATAAAATAATATTATAATATATATATAGGCCCTCCGAGAGTTATAATTTTTTTTTTGTTGAACCAGCGAGAATACGAATTACACCGTAAGTTGTGTCAATAGATATTGCAAGAAAGTTCAGCAATGCATCCGTGTATCCGGTGTGGGGAACAGCCTGACACCAGTAACGTAGAGAAAACATGCTTTTACACCCCAGAAATGGAGAAGAAAGCGGGGGATATTCAGTCTATATATGTCAGTTGACAAATGTATTTTGATACAATACTGTTGACGTCAAGGAAAGGATTAAACACCTGTAAGTATCATTATCATGACAATCCACTGTCAAGAAATCGAAACAAGGAAGATACAATCTCCATGGTGGTCTCACTTTCCAAGCAAGTGACGTCCCCTAGCATTGGCATCATGCACCCTGCTACTTAACGCAGTAATATCGTCCCCGAGAGGATCCAAAGCTTTGTTTTGCCTGCACATAATTATAACATCAGAATTAGTTATGACAGGAACTTTTGAACTACAGGGGTTAATCAAATAAAGGGTGTTACTATATGTAGACGATGCAGAGTTCCCAGCTACAACATGCACGACCCCATTCATTCAGCAAGCGTGAGTAATGCACTATGTCCTCAATTATAAATTTGCATGTCAGTGCACATCTCACACTTGCTTAAACTGCTACCACAGTTGAAGTTTATCGCGTTTACACTACTATTCCTGGAAAAGACACGATGCTAGAGCAAAAGACGAGAAAAACATCAGAAAGACTAACCATTCGATCTCGGACCCCATGTCGATGGCCATCTCCTTCAGTTCCCCTAACATATCGCTCAACTCAGAAAGTGCATCATCTTGCTTCACTTTTTCTACCTAGTATGCAATCAACAAGTGCTACTAGTCACAGCTAAAGAGCTTGAATGACTGGCGAAAACAACAGATAGCTGAACCTCATGAAACAAGCTTTATACGTGGTAGATAAATAAAACAGCCACATACCTCAACTTTTTCCATTGCATTTCTGGGTTCAGGAGGTGGAGTTCGGGATCTTGATCCACCACCAGCTGAGGGCGCTATCAACCCCAATTTTTCTCTTTGAGCGAGATGAGCACCTCTTCTTGCACCCGGATCATCTGTTCAGCACAAAGATCTAAGTGGGGAAACAAAATCAAAGGTTGTAGAAAGCAAAACCAGATAGCAGAAGATGTATGAACCTCTCATGAGTACGGGTCCTGTCATGGGATGAGTCTTCTTTGGCTTCCATGTCTTGGAAAATATTCCACCAAGACTCCCTAGAAGCTTTTCGCCCTGAAAGAGCGAGAGAAATCAATAATTTCAATTTGCTTGAGAAAGAACATGACTAATCACAACTCAAACATATCAGAGGTTACACCACGCCAGATCAAGTACCAGGAATATAACTTATATAAGTAACAACTGGAATAATGGAGAAAATGCACGACAGAGAACTAGAACCAACTACCAACTACCAACACAGTAAGTTCAACAAAATGCACCATGGTAATACATTTTTGAGAAAGTTCAGGCTTCATGGATTAAAGTGATTCATGAGTACAATAAATTGTATGTTAATACCATTTTCTGTTTTAGGTGAATGTTAAGATAGCAAAGACAAAAGGCATACCAACTCCAATAATAGAGAGTTAACTGTGAACATGGTTCGAGGTCTCTAATGTCGTCAAAGTATCCATCAGGGTAACATGTTGACAATTGGAAACACGAGGCTTCAAGTGAAAGTGAGTATCAAGTGAAGATATTATCATCACCATTACCCTATTTTCAACACGCCTTCTGGATATGACACGGCATTATTTATTTATTTATTTATAAAAAAGCACTCCATGGAGGATCTATCAGCATTTGTAACATGGACGGCACACTGCATCCGTCATTTGATGCGAAGAAATTAAGTTAGATATAATAAGATGGAAAGAGGTACCCTAGACAAGTCGTGATCGATTCCCGCAGCTGTCTCATGGGCCCTTACAAGTTGTTCTCCTTGCTGATGCAACATGACCATAGTCTTACTAGCATCCTCCCTAATTTCGCTCGCAATCTTCAAACAGTTGTTGACAGTAGTAGTAGTCTCCTCCGACTTGTAGGCAGCATAATTCTCCAACTCTTCTTCATTTTGACCCTCCAATCCTCCATTGTCACGGAAGCCATTCTTGTATCTGCTCCTCTGTGCGTAAGAAAGCCTGAACTGTGTGGCAGATGATGTTGTTCCTCCCATTCCATTATCATCACCATCATCAAAAGGATTTGCACCAGAATTAAACCCGTTCGTGGTGGGTTCAGCAGAAACCTTTCTCAAGGGTTTGACAGTCTTGTTATTATCCAATTCTTCGTCGGAGTCAAACGGGTTGGAGGTTATTCTATTTGGAACCTTGCGGTCAGCACTCCCGTTCCTGGCAGACCCACGCAAAGGGGATTTCTTGGTTGCACTCATATTCACAAAGATGGGTAATGAGAAGCCGAAAGTTCTGATATCACTGGATCAAAAATACCTATATCCCATGAGAAAAACCGCAACCAATTACACATAGGATCAATTAACAAGCTAATCCAAACCAAGTTCTACACATCCAAGCAGTCACAGTATAAAGATATACACAATACAAGCCACATCTAGGGCTGAGTCTCTCAGAACAACGGACAAAGAGATGAATCCATCAACAAGCTAATTACAAATGGAACAAATCAACAAACTAATGGAACCCCAATTCACACGCCAAACCAGTGACAGCATAAACATATACAGAATACCAGTTACACATATGAAAGCAACAAAAAGAAAGGGAGGCCAAGTCATATAGAAAGATGGACAAAGAGATGAAGCAACAGTAGATTTTTATCTTACACATTAACCGTTCCGATTCACGGCAACTGAAACTCAAACTCAACTTAGCCGGTGCAAAGGCTCTCGCTTGGTATTGGTTCCAAAGAAGATATAACTAACCTTACGTCGCAAACCAAGAGACTGTTTCCATCAAAACTTGAATCTATTCTCAACAAAAGTATCTCACCAATAGGCAAGACTCATCTAAAAATTGAGAATGATTTATCCTCACGTCAACCCTCTAATCTAAATATTTCTCCAAATAGATCACCAAAATCATCCAAAATTCAACCCAAATCAAAACTACCCACCAACTCAAACTCCCAAACAAGCACAAAAAAATCACCCAAAAGTCAAACCCAAATGACCAACCCAAAACCCTGCTCAAATCTCCTCTTTTCTCCCAATCGGTCTCATGGGCACTCATCGATTCCCAAATCCAACCCACTAAACACCCCAAAACACACACCAAACCCAAGCATCGCACAAATCAAACAAAACCAAACAAGGGTTTTTGCACTCAAACTCATAAAATGACCCGAACGGTAGTGAAATCGAAGAGCAAAGTACCTGTGAATCTGTGATTGTGTGATGAAAATTGAGAGACTTTGATGGGGCTTGAGATGAAGAGAGGAGGTTTTGTGGGGTTTGTTTGGGGGAAGTATTGAAGAAATTGCCGTTGGAAGACGACGAAGAGGAAGAGGACTTGTTCTTCTGTTGAATACTGTTCATCAATTCGATTTTTCTGTCCCTCTCATAGACGTTGCTACTTTCTCTAGAACTAGGACGAGAAAGAGAAAGAGCCCTTCCTTGCTTTGATATTGGATACGTTTTGACGGTTAATTTTGTGTGACGTCAGAGTATTTGTATTAGATTATATAAAATAAAATTCTATAAAATAGAAAAATATGTTAAAGAGTATATTAAAAGGTAAAAATTATAATATGAAATAAAAAAATTCGATAAAATTATCATTTTATTATAATATTTTTATATTTATAAATTAATTTTTATAATATTATATAATAAAAAATAAAAAATTCTCAACATGATAGATGATCCATAAAAGTAGCAGAATTCTCAACCATTGGAATGATGATGCAAGGTGTATTGTTTTCTGCTGTTAATTATGATGAGTTGAAAATAATCCATAAAGGAAGAGGTTTTCAACCACTTGAACTTGTTGATTTAGTAATACTATTTTCTATCATGGATATAAACCAAATACTCAGTTGTTAAGTTATGAGATTGTTTTCACCAAGTGGTTATGGTCTTATCGAACTTGTGGTTAGGCAACCAAGTTATCCATGACTAGGCTACGCACATATAAACTTTGAAAATTTATCCCCTTTTTTTTTCTTTCTAAATTTCATGTTTTTGGTAAGTAAAACAAAAAGTTTCCAAATGTTCATTGAAATGAGCTCATGTAACGTTGATGGAGATAACGCGTTGAAAGAATCAAAAAATGCTAGTAATTGAAATGTGGTCGCAAAAAGACCTCTTCATTGTTACAAGTCTAGACTAATTCTACATATATATAGCTTATTCAAATTGCAAAACAGAAGGTCAACTTGATAAAAAAAAAAAACATCTACTTGTTAGCATTCATAAAAGTACTAGTCTCTTTAAGGAAAGTATACTGTGCCAAAAGACTTTTAACTTATAAGCATGCATGCCCAAATCTGGGTCTTGATGCCATTCAAATATCATCTCCAGATTTAGCATACCCAAATCTTGAGCATGCCTACTTTACATGAAGTTCATCATGTCGACTGTCGAGATCCATGGCGGTTTCAAGTTCATCAAGCGCCTCATGTAAATTGAAGCATGTTGATCTACATACTTTTGGCGAAAAATTCTGTTAATTTCTATCTTGTAATCAAAGGATCATTCCTTTGTGTTTACAAGGAATTAATAGATTGAATTCTAAAGATACGAGAGTCATCTATCTTCTGTCCAAAGTTTTCGATGGCTGTACTATTTCATTAGTACTCCAATGATGATTAATGAGATAGCTTGAGTTTCTTCTCGTGTAATGTAACAAAACTAAATAATTGAATTCCTCCCTATCACATTTAGAATGTTTATGTCAAAGATTGAAGGTTAAGCTTTGAAGCAAAAGTGTGACCACTAATAACCAAAAGGTCCAAAACACATGAGAAAATAGTCTTGGCACCAAATAAAGAATATAAATGGAGTCCAAAGAGGCACGTTAGGACTAGTGGTACTGTGCTTTCTTCTCATACTATCCTCGCCAGTATCATGTGCTTATGCTTGATGAACGACTCCTCTGAGTTACTATCACAAATGACAATAACATCATTCAATCAAATTTTATATCCGAGATTCAAGCCAAACAAATCACAAGAAAAATATGATTCGATGTTGTATGACATGTCATGACCGAGCAACAAGCCTCGTTCAATTGGCTTTGCTCTGGCGCCATCCTCACGACCATGAGCGATTCTTGTGAGGTTCTCACACCGAGTGAGCAAGAAAACATCTCATCCTAACTCTATCCAAAATTCAAACTAAATTATGTCGAGAGATCAGATTTATTATGTGGAAAAGAAAATTAAGATAGGATCTTGTCATCAGATGACATGCGTAGGTAGTTACCCACCTAAAAGTTTTTCATGCTTAACCTAAGAAAGGAATGCATGAAGGTGAGTGATGGATTGCCAATGTTTTGCTCATGGTAGTTCATTGAACTACCACCACTGAGAGCTCTTAATGCCATCTTTGTGCATCAAGATTTAAAACTAACCTCAATGAACTCTTGACTTCACACAACCAACTCTCCCAAGTTCTCAAGCTCACTCAATATCTCTTGTTTGCCAAGTTAGTATTATTACTATACCTAACAACAAGCTACTCATACTACTCAATATCTATTCTCTCCTACAGGCTAAACAACTCAAAGTTCAACTTCAAAAACAAAAGGGATGCAATGCAAGATTCATCATATTTCCTTAAGCGATTCAATACTTCTCGGATCCGTAGACGTCACTCTCAGGCTGTGATTGTGCATTTATTGTAAGGGGAGGGGAGTGATTTGAGAGGAAAAGAGGAGGGAAATGTTTCTAAAATGAGAAGATTTGAAAAGAAAATGAGAAAAAAATATGAAAATATATTAAAAAGAAATCAAATAGTTATGTTTATCAAAATGAAGAATAAAAATTAATTTATAACTTTTTATATTTTTTATTTAATTATCTTTTCAAAACTTACAAAGCAACTTTTTTTTTTTCTCTTCCTTCCTTTCCTTTCCTTTTTTTTTTTTCCTTCACCTCTTCTCATAATAAAACTCATGAACATAGCCTCAAAGATCTGCCCTTTTTCGCGAGATATAGGCAGATCTTGCAAGCATAATAATACTTCGGACCACTTTGGGATCGTGAGTAGAAAATGTTGAAAACATAGGTATCACTTTTGGTAAACTTTAGATGAAAGGAAGACGCTTTTAATCCCAATAACTCGAACTTACCTATCGAGGCGTTCGGTCTTTTCTCTAAGATGTACAAGAAGTAGAACTGTTTAATTTGCAGAATATCTGAACCAGTGTCAAAAACTATCGTCTAAACTGTATACAAATTAATGGAATAGTAATATCAGAAAAAATCTATACTATCTTTTGAGCTCTAAAACCATTCGTATCAATTTTTTTATCTTTATCCCTATAATATAATGTTACAGTATTATTCTTTTTGTCTAGAAATCCAGCTTTTGATTTAGTCACCCAATAGATTTTCTATATAGATTTTCACATTTTTCATATATTGAAGTTAATAACTTAATTTAACATATTCTATTGTATTATAATAGATTTTCAATTTTAATAATTATTTTATTTTATTTTAGAAAAAAATAATCATTTTTTAAATATTTGTAGTTTTTTGTAGTTTATAAACTATCCTTTATCATAAAAATATTACTTTTGTATTATTTTAATGGTATAAAAAGTTTAGAAAATGTAATTTTGATTCCTCAAATCTAGGGAAAGATATAGGTTATAGGAAATTATATAGGGATAAAGATAAAAAATCTGTTGAGTAACTTATTTTTTGACAAATTTCTTATATATAAGGATAGGATCCATACAGAGACACTGCTGCCAGTGCTCTGAATACATGAAGAAACTCAGCACTGAATACATGAAGAAACTCAGTGCGGAAGTTCCGTTTGTTTCAAATATGACTAAGAAGAGGTTCACTCCACCATGACTTAAACTCACCGTAGGCAGTAGTTGGCTCTTCCTCGACAGGCACGGGAAGATTCAGATCCATCAACTCTCGGATCTCTTGAGTCGGGATCTGAATCACGACGCTTTGTTGATTGATTGTCGTGGCCTGATCTGACGAAAGAGTGATCTGATGAGACCTCTTGTGCCCACCAAGCGCTTGTCCTGATAAGAACACCTTGAAACAGATTGGACATTCGTGTTTTCTACCCTGCTTGGACCCGTCGATGGATCGATCACCTATTGGTTCTGTTTCGATACTGTCATCCATGATCTCGTGCTTCAACGATGAGCTGCTGCAGCCTTTGATCTTCTTGTGACTAGCTCTGTGCCCACCAAGTGCTTGATATGAATGAAACACCTTGCTGCATGTTCCACACTCGAATCGACTCCTCTTGCTACCTGAAGCTGACTTACTCAAATGCAACCTATCCGATTCGTTGCAAATCTCACTGATCTTTCTTTTCCACTCATCACTCTTTGTTGCATCTAATTCGCCTCGAAACAGTACATTATTATTCCTCAACCCCTTACTCAACTGAACCTCGATCTCGTCGCCAAACTTCAGTTTCTGGCCATTTTCTTGATCATATCTTGCGTACCCATGATCCGAACCCTCGAGTTTGTTGATCTTGGACTTATTGCTAAAGTACCCAGAAGCTGAAAGCTCGAACTTCTCACTTCCGTCATAGTAAAAGAACTCTGAATCCATTGATTCACACTTCATGGCCTTGGCAGCACTTGGCATTATCATCTTGGCGTATTCAACTTCACTCGAAAAAGCGCGACTTTTACCCTTGACAACAATCGATCTCTTTTCAGGATCCAAAAACAAAGTGTTGGAACCAGCAGCAGTGCTGTTATGAGTACTTGAACTGCCACCCCATTGGCCGACATCCATCGAAAGCATGATCAAGCTCAGAGCGACCTCTTCTTGCTCAAGTTGATCAATCTCCGAAACAGACAAAGATGCATTGTTTGCAAAGGAAAGAGATGATGAACTTGTAGCATTGCCCATATTGTTGTGCCTTGACCTTCTCCTAGTCGATATCCTAGGCAGATTCACAGGCGGTGGCGCCACAGTTGATTCTTCATTTTCTGATTGGCTACGTCGACAAGAACAAGAATGGTCTGCCAAGGATTCTTCGTCGTCGTTGACGTTGTCGTTGTCGTCGTCGTCCTCGTTGTTTGTATTGGAGAGTACTCTTTCTTTCTCAGACTGATCACTTTTCATGTGAACAAACATAGCCTTTGATGAATGAAACACTTTACCACACTCTCCACAACTAAGCAAAGCATCTAACATCATTCCTTGATCATCACTTGATTCTACTAACCTCCACGTCTTCTTGCGATTCTCCCTAGGGCGATACCCTCCAATGTGATCATCGTGGTTGTTCTTCTTCCTCTTCAGAAACTCGAGCTTGTCCTTCTCCACAACAAGTTGATCCCGATCATGATCACTAGCCAACGAAGCACAATTGATCATATGAGACCTCATACGTCCTCCCAAGGATCTCCCACAGGGGAAACTCCTACTACCCAACTTACAAACATGCTTAAACACTTCATTTACGTCCTCCATCGACTAAAACGAGTCTCAAAACAAGGTAAGTATTAAGCTTACGATGAGTGAAGTAATCCAGGATTAGATTGGAACAGGGCGATCGAGATCAATTCACGGGGTAAAAGTAGATCGAGGAAAATAAAGTGGATTAGAAACCAAACCAGGTGAGAAAATCGTGGTGGATCATTGGTTGTGTACGGTTAAGTGATGAGTGGTTAGATTGGCAAAAAAAAGTTGTAGTCTTTGTTTAGGAGAGCAAAGAGCAAAGCAAAGCAAAGCAAAGCAAGTTGAGATCTGAGAGAAAAGTAGAAAAACTAGGAGGACCTAATTTGTGAGTGCAGAACTTGGCTCACACTTTGTTGGGTGGTTGAAATTCCTAACTGAAAAAAGAATTAAAATCATGGAATCGATTTGTTTTTGATGTGTCATCATCATGAAAATACTATTTATATAAGACAAGGTTAATATATAAATAGTATTTAGTTACTTATTTGACATGTGGAATTTTGTTGAAGGAATAATTTCTACCACACACTCGAGTAAAACGTGATCATGTATATAAAGCCTTTTTCGATATCGTCAGTATATTGTGTCGAAAGATTTATCATCGATATATATTGTGTATCTTTAATCATCAGTTTAAAATTAATGTTGCCCCAGTTGGTTTCTGAGGAACCTCTAGAATACCACTGCAACTTGAATATTGACCTTTGCAACTGGATGTTATAAATTTAAACTAAAACCTTGTTTTGATATCAATACCATATTGAAAAACAATACAGAAAAAGTTTACTCATATGAGTAACAGAAATCATATTAAGTATCTACACTTCATAATATTCGTTCCATCCTAAATTAATTGAAACGTTTTGACTTGATACGAAAATTTATGCGAATATTGAATTTATTCAGATTTTGATGAAGAATATTTTTTTTAATGACAATGAAATTTATTATAATAATTATGAAAAGAATTAATTAATATATTTTAACAGATGAATTCAATTAATTAATTTAAATAGAAGAAAGTATCTTTTATCATGTGAGATAAGAGCAACCACAATGATGGTGTACTACATCACCTTCTAAACTCCAAAAAGATAAGGTAGACAGTGGTATATGAAGAAGCTCAAAACTTGGAGAAGCTCGAGAAACACAATGTCCACGCTGAAGGAGATCAAATTATAACAAAAATGGAAAAAAGGAAATAAAAATCTGCTCAAACTAGATACAACAATGTGTAACAGTACTTTGAGCCTCTCAATAAGAAGCTGGGATGGGACAGATGAATTCGATTTAAAGATGCTTCAAATTAAATAAAAAAAAATGAACACCATTGGCAGCAATTTTACTCAATCATCCTTTATATTGGAGAGTGTAAAAGTACTGCGTTGTGGTTCAATTAGAGATTGGTAAATATGGAGGGCAGGGGAAATCCATGCATTGGAACGAAGGCAAAGAAATGGAAAGGGAGTGCGGACTGGGGAGAGTTATAGTGATAGATTCACTTGCACTCAACTGAAAATCAATCAGGCTCTGCAACAAATAGAGAGGGCAATAAATAAATAAATAAATAAATCAAAAGATTTTATCGTGGCTGTTCGAATCAAGATGAGTTTTAGTTCGAACTCCTGACTCGACAGTATTATAAGAATCCACATTTATCGTTTTAGACCCGATATTAAAGAATCAGATGCATATAATTTTGCAAAAAAAAATTATAAAAAAATATGAAAACTATAATAATTTTTTATTCAGTTTAATAAGATGAATCTTTTTCATCTAAATTTAAATAAAATGGTTTGATTCGACACGTAATTTTATTTGTGCATGAATTTTTATTGAACTTAGTGAAAAAAATATTTTTTAGTGATCGTAAGGTTTATTATAATAATTATGAGAAGAAATGATTAATGTACTATAATAAACGGTGTTTATTTTATATTTTATATGAAAAGATTATTAAAATTAAGAAATATTGAAAAACTATAATTAAATTGAAACAATCCAAAAAATAAGTATTGTAATTAAATTAAATTGAAAAAAAAATGAAAAATGAAAAAGAGTGAATTGAAAGATGTCACATGAACTTGATGGAAGCCCAAGCCGCTATCTTTGAGCTCAACTAGGAGTATTACTTTGTGTGTTTGTATGCTCACTATCTTTTTTTAACTCTCCCTGCTCTATACGTAGATTTTAGCCTTTACGTGCGTGCTATACAGAACTTTTAAGATGACAAGCTGAATATGAAAGTTGGATCCAACGTGACAACATCAAACAGTTTCATTGAGAGTATTAATTTCTCAAAAAGAGAGTTATAGATTTGAAATATGAAGAATCTGTCGTTCTATACCAAGTCGTTTTATGACTTTACCGTTACAGTAATTACACTAGCTCCACGCCAAAGTTGATCCAAATGATATAAGTCTAGATTAACTATAACCTTTGTATTATTACAAATTTGCTTTTCATAGAAAACTTAGATTTTGCATGTGTCTATGAATTTGCCACATTATGTGAAGCCAATCAAAGTCAAGACTAGTCTAGTGGGCACACTCTTTTTTCCCGCTTTTGTGGAATTTTAGGCTGGTCATTCCCTTGGGATTAAAACATTCATTCATTGGTACAAAAAAAATGGTTGAAATTGAATCGGAAAGTGAGGAAAACTCGACGGACAAGTTAAAACAAGATATCGGTAAATCATCGTGCGTATGAAACATTAGTTTCAAAGATATTAACCACGATAATGTATGATGAACTTAACGTGTATGTGATATCTTAGTTAAAAGACGTGTATGTTGCTCGAGTTATTAATATTTCTAGCCCCAATTCAATAATGTGGGAGTAGTTATGATCAGGTTGTTGTACAAAATTTATAGCAGGGAAGCGATGCCCAGCACACATATGGTCCTCATAGTTTTACATGATTGAGTACGCACTTGTACTGTGAAGCTAAACCACTTATTTTTGGTTGGAAATTGATCATTTTGATCATGATTTTGAGTAAGTTTTATTTGTTGGATTAAAATGAAGTTGGATTCATTGAAATCTACGTTTCGAGTAGATCGAAGTAATATATTTATTTTCTCATGATCAATTTTGGATGAATAAGAATTAATGCCAAAATATAACTCAAAATGCTTAAGGTTGGATTAATTTCAAGAAGTATAACCTTTCATAAAATGGATGTCTATCCATTATAAAAGAAAGTGTCCTCTAAATCAAACGATACCTCTTGATTTCTATAAATACCAACTCTTATGAGTCATTTTAAAAAAACAATGGATGATGATTCCAACATAATCCATCCAAATTTTACGCGTAATCTTGTATTGTCGATATGCATGCGTCGATATACATCCTAATTTTTGTTCGTCATTATCATGAGTCTCATTCACATGAGAGAGTTTGAGACACAAATAGGTATGTCATATACTTGAAATTGGAGTGTTATTATTCGGGTATGATTAGTCGTGATATCTTGGGAGATGATTGTCGTGACATCTGTAAATACAAGAGTGGGACAAAATCGTCGTAAGAAAAATGAGTTGTTTTGTATTAATGTTTTAGATTTTGAGATGGATACAACAATGTTTGATAACTGCTCATTAAAAATATATAATATTTTATCAATATTTTCAACCCCTTTTATCGATATAAGAATGGCTTCAAACACCTGACACTTGCCGGTCTAAATCATCAAGAGTTTGATTCCTCTTGTATTAGTCTCGAGTTCAAGTTCTATGGATAAAAGAAATAGATGTTGAAAGAGTTTTGTCTTTCTTAAGAATCCTTTTTGTCTCTGATTTGCTTTTGACAACCTAAGTTATTAGAATATAACATGATTAAATCTTGAAAACAACTCATGGAAGTCCTTCAAATATTATGATTGTTTGTGACAAATCATCATCATAAAATTTGATCCAAGTAGATAGAATCGGTTACACTCATTTTTTCCTACGTCATCAAATTTATCCATCACAGGGGGTTCACTCCCACCCCGATAACTCGTAAGCGGCGGCCCGGGGCCTCGGGGGCCAATGTGCCTAGGTCAGCGGTTCAACTCCTCTGCACACCGAGCTGTCCGTCAGCTATTCTAAGATACCTCTTTCAAAATCATCCAGCACGGTCAAGCAACATGTATACAATATGCCCCAACTTCTTTTCCAATTTTCTTCAGGATTCATCAGCTCTGATCCATAACAAAGAACGCAAGTAATCCCGTCATGGACAAGGGATGAACAAGAAGCATATAGCAATTTCGAGAAGATGACATGTATAATGAACTCATAACTTGCGAAGCATAGTTTTACATTAAGTTCAAAGAAAAATGATTCCACTTCTCAGCATCTAAACTAGTGAAACTCTAGGGGAAAGCTTGACCATCGGACTCATGCAACCACATCTAGTCGCAACATAGGCAGCTGATATCTGATGGTTCAGTCGTTCCTTGTTTCCAACTCGACATTTGCAAAAAGACCTGGAGCCCGAATTCACGAAACAGATTCTTTCCTCCATCGCCACGAGGGCACATGATGGATGATCCGAAAACCATCCAGCACTTAATCCTGGAGAGGACGCTCAAAAATGGAATGAGGCACGGAAATATGCAGTCCTGCTTGATCACCATCTCTTGCCTTGCAAATCGAAGGCCTCATCGCCAAAGACCTCTTCAATCATGCTACAAGTCGGTAGGAGGTCGACCTTTTTCTCGGGGCAACTCAAATACGAATCCCATACTTTAGAATCACAAGGCTCTAAAATGTAGTCCCACCTGTCACAACTGCCAGTGTTCCCCAGCCCCTCTTGAGACGGGGCACCAGAATCCAAGGATGTGCATGAACCATCCTGGTTCTCGTTCTCGCCTGCTTCGTCGTAAAATATCTTCCCCAGCACCAAGTCAGCATCACCAGAGCTGCTAAGATCAGTTCGTGGCAAAGGAGCAGGATTGTCCTCCGCTTCGTTACATACTTCATCAACATCCTCATCATTTTCGGCTGAGCACCTCGAATAATGGAGGGAACCATGATGAAACTCTAGGGATCCAACCACTGAGTCCTCATCGTCCTCAGTTACACCACCTTCATCGTTGTTATTGTCCTTGGTTCCTTGCCACTCATCATCGTCGCTATCAATATGCGCGGGATTTACTCTGTTTTGTTCTGCCCGCTTTCGGAGCATAAATACATTGAAGTAATACCTGGCAAGTTCCATCTTTGTTCGATAAGGGAATACAAAAGACAGGGCCTTCCAAAAATTTCTACCCAATGAAGCCGGGTTGCAAAACACAACCTCATGAAACAGACGTGCTTCATCCTCGCTCCATTTCTTCGCAACCACTTCACCCATGCCATGGAAACCCAGTTCAGAAAAGGCTACAGGACCAATGGAGCTTCTTAGATTTTGTCTTGCTTCCTCGATATGTTGTCGGACACATCTTAGTGAGCCTCGATCCCTACACTTACAATCACTCCTACCAGCTCCGACTTGGTTCTCGTCACTGGAAGGCAGGTCAAGTTCAGGACAGGGGATCATACTCGTACCGCAATAATGGATATTGTCATCATGATGAGAGTTGCTTTCATCCCGAGACAGCATGTTGGGAATATCAGCTTGATGATTTGGCCCAATTGGTACTTGCTTCCTTGGAGGATAGTCTAGAAGAAGATGATAGATGTCGTTGACATGTATGGTTGGCCTCACATGAGAGTCAAAACTGAAATATTCGGGGATACGAGGCAAATGCATCACCGAATCATCTATGTTTTCATCATCACTAGGACTTTGTGCAGCCCAAGGTGAGAAAGACAAGGATCTGGTGGAACCATCTTCTGTCTCTTCTTCTATATATCCCCGATAATCAGGATGTTTCCCATTTGCTGGATTCTCTTGAACTTCAGGTTCATCCTTTCCTGTTGGGCCAATCAACTTTATAAGATTAACGAAAATCAATAATAAGAGAACAAAGACAATGGTTTGGGTAAGCATCTTTCATAACGCATCTGATGAAAAAGGAAAGAAAGGAAAGAAAAGAACAAGGGAAAGAAAAAGAAAAAAAGGGAACAAAATCCTGATAATGACCAATCTAAACCTTTAAAGCACCAAAACCTAAACATAGCCAGATTCATTTTCATACTTGTGCCCCCACCATTGTCAACCCAGAGAACATAACAACAAATATAATCAAAAGACAGGTTTCAAGAATCACTAGTCATGGGACAACTTCTTATTCAGCCAGACTAGAATTTCAAGGAAAACAGATTAAAAGTTCTCCGTCATCCTACAAACAGATGAAGATTGTATACACAGCCATTTCATTACCTGAATAATGATTTCTTTGTGCATCATCAGTTGATGTTACATCATGCAAATTCGAACTGGTACGATCACTATTCTCTACAAGCCTCTGATGCTTGAAGGAAGACCCACCAAGAACCTCATTGTCCAAAGCTCTTTTAAATGCCATCTTCAGCTGCATCGATGGGTGGAGATGAGTTAAGACACGGGCAAACAAACAGACGACAAGATGAAAAAAAGAAATTTTGCACAATGTTGTAGGCATTAGCAAGCATTTGAAACAATCATCAGTTAAGTATTTTCGAACATGCAAGACCTACAAACTTTGCATATGAATGAGGTGTAACGCTAATAAGAATTTAGAACATGGAGAAGTAGAAAAAGAAAAACATCTAACATGAAATCAACTCACAATTTCGAAGCACAAGTATATGATACGATGATTTCATTACAATAAAACTCAAAAAGGTATTAAAAAAAACAAACAAACAAACAAACAACAGATTCGCTAACTCAGGCCCCTTAACGTTACATCTCTCTTTGGACTCTTCTCTAGCCTTCTTTGAGTCCCTACCATACTACTTAAGTTCTGTTAATTTCTCTTTTCCTGTTACATTAGCGGAGATGGAGCTAAAATTTAAGCAATACATCAAAACCCTCTAATCCTAATGCCCTTCCTTCGATTATGTTCTCCGTTTACATTGAAACTACCCATTCTCACTGAAGTTTAAAGGAAGATGCACATACACTCGGGCAATGTCCAATGTCCAATGTCGAATACAATTATAAACCACTATAGACAATCTACCGCGTTAAACATCACCACCAATGAAGCAATGGATAGATGAGAGACAAGCTAAACATACAATCCCCAAATTAGAGAAGGCCAAATAAGCAGTTCCCTAAACCCGAATTCTTCTTGAGCTGAAAATTGCCTAAGAATAACCCTCAATCAAGTGCCAATAACATGTTCAATGGATTAATTGGACTTACGAAAACGGAATTAATCGACACAAAGAAAACCCCCAATTTGTACGAAACCCTAACCCTAGTTCTCAAAATCCGGACAAGATCGACAAAATTAAACAACGAATCGGCTCCAAAAAGCCGTGAATCTGAAGAAATTTTGAACGAAAAAGCAACAGATCTAGCGATCCCAACAAACCCTAATCAGATCGAGAAAACCAAAATCGAAAAATCAAGAACCCAAAATCAAGACCTGAGACATAATCAATCGTGAATAAAACCAGCAAATCAGCCAATAATTTAACGAATACCCAAATCGAAGCCCCAAAATTACCACATCACGAAAACCCTAACCCTAATAATCCCAAATCAAAATGCACAAAATCGGGAACAATTCCCCACCGAAAAAAAGATGGGACGAAATTGGATGATGCCAATTGAACAGATCTGTGATCAATATGAGGATTAAATTAGAAATCGAGATCGAATTTGGAGCTGAGAATCGACGAAGAGATGCGATGAATAGAGAAATTATAGAAGGGGGAAAATCGACGAAAAAAAGGGGGACAACAAAAGGGGAAAATTTTGGTTCGTGATTTTCGGCGGCCGGCGGTTCGAGTAGAAGATCCGGTTCGAGTGACGTGTCTAGTTATTGGTTTTGATCTCTTGGTCGGGCCATTATTATATAATCGAAAAGTTTATGATATCATATTAACAATAAGTAATCTAAGTGTAACTTATCATGTGTAATTTATTATGTAATTTATATTTATATATGAAAGAAAAAATATATGGAATAATAATTTTATTGATATTTTAGATTTAACTTTTAGTTTTACAAAATTAATCATTTATTGGATTTATATTTAAATAAACTCAATTCAATTGATATTTTATAATCTTGATCATCCAATTTTTAATTGATTTATCAAAATCTATTACAAACCTAATAAAAATCAAAATCAAACACATCAACCATACAACTAATAATATTATTTAATTTATTTATTTATTAAGAGCCAAGTTAAAAGCAGGATTCTTATTCAAAGATACCATCCACTTAGCTAGTGATTGGTTTTTCATAATTAAATCTAATGACATATGAGATCCATCGGTAAGCTTGGTTTTTGTTACGATTAGAAGGAAAGCCTCAATAAAGAAAATCATATATATCTTTAACAATATCTTTTTTATGTGTGAGTCATTCACATCATCAACTTCTTCTCGATCCTAAATCCATGGGCCTCCTACACTCAATATATTTGGACTGGACCACTTGCGCATCTGATCGACTAATTTTGCAGACTAACAACGCATCAGGGGATCCTTAACTTATGCATCTGAGTCTACTTGTTCAGCACAACGAATCATGAAATCTGATACCACTTGTTACGCCCATGGCAGAAAATCACCCCAAAAATCGAGATTCCCAACAGGTAATGCGAAAGTTTAATGATAGGTTATTGTTAGTTCGTATATATATATTCTTTTTTTTTCACGATCGTTTGTGGATAAAACTATCAACATATATCCTTGAGAGTTTAAGCCTTCTAAGTAGGGATGAGTATGAGTGGGAACGATCCGATTCTTGACCACTTTCCGTCCTATCTCGACTTATTCTGATTCTAAAATTTTTTGTTTTGTCTCGTACCAATTTTTCGGTAACAGTTCCTTGGTCCATTGGTATGGGATTTTCCAGAATTTCCATATACATATAGTAGAATGAAAATGAAAACTGCATTTACATTCAATAAGTAGCGTTTCACCACCGTTTTACAACCAAGTATTAGTAAGTGATGAAAACTTACGATCTCGGGCTCAGCATCACAAAAAATGATCAATTTTATTTACGACCCGAGCATCAACATTTATCCAGCAACCAGCAAAATGTCAAGTACTACTCCAATAACAATTCAAAATACAGTTGCTTAACAAAGAAGTAAAGCAGCAGGAAAGCAGCACTGGGTAACAGCAACAACAACCAATTACGATTTTTACAAAATGACGTGGTTTAAACTTTTAGTCAAGGAAGAGATAATAAATCAAAGAATGATTTATCCAAAAATATAAATTTTCAATAACAATTATAAATAGGAAAAATAATTTCTTATCCTTATCTCTATCTCAATCTCTATCATCATCCCACCTCACGTCGGAATCCAACAACATCGTCGGAATTTTTGTTAGAATTTCAAACAGAGAGGCTAAACAAATGAAATAAAACGTCTATAGAAAAATAAAACAGAACCCCTTGATAAAATAAATCAGAGTTTTTAGACAAAATAAAAATAACATCTAAATAAAATAAAATAGAGTGCATGAACAAATTCAAACAAAACGACTGAACAAAAAACAAACAAGTGAAAAAAACAAAACGTTGGGATGACAAAATGTTAAAAATAAAGTCTCATTCGTGGGTATGATCAAACTAACGATAACCATTGATTTGGACAAAAATCAACAAACATTGATGTGCAGCTAGCTAAGAATCTCACAAAATAGAACGTCTGCATAGAGAGCGCCTATATTCGATTTGCTACTAGTTACAATAAGATTGATTGCTTGTGCTTGCATTCTTAATTATCAACATTCATGATGAATGACTAGCATTTGAGCAAACCTATCTTGACATCTAAATGTCTTTACGGGTTTTTTTTTTTCACGACAAGTTGTTAAACACATCGTGCAAGGATTCGAAAATTTTCGTAAAATTTAATTTCACGATAATTAACGTTAATGATAAATTATCGTGTGTTATAATTTATTTTATATGATTAAAAGTTTTATTCGACGATATAATGGGAAATCCAACACTAATACGCAAAATACAGAGAAATATGGTCTTAATACGAAAATATGGTATTTAAGCGAAAATGACCTAAACCTAATTTTTCGCACTTATTTGTTTTTATATCAATTTTTACTCCATCTAAATTAATTTAATTACCCATAAAATATTTCACACTTAATTATTTTAATTGATTTAGTTTTCTATAAATATAATCCCTTTATATTTCTTACAAACATAAAAGAAAATATTCCTTACCATGCAAAATTAGATGGTAAGACGAGTATGACAAGGATCCTTCACTATTATTAAAAGAAGATTATTATCTTGGTTACAAATTTTATGAAAAATTATACACTTTGATAAATACTGATATTAATATATGTTAAAAATTCTCACATGTCTAGTTTCTAATTAAATTAATAAATAATGATTTGGAATTGTGAATCTTAACATATATATCAAAACATGTGTATATGTCAACCTGTAAAAAACTTATTACAGGGATGACTATGTGCCTTGATACGAAATTATATAGTAGGTTTTATAAGACAACCCGTATATCACTCGAAAGGTATGAAAGTCTTGTTTTTACAATAGTTTACAAATAATAATTTGGAATTATTCGTTGAGAGTTATGAGTTAATTAGTGAAGTAAAGTCAAATTGTCTGAATTATGAGAAAATATAAATTTGAACTACTTAACTGCTATTATTGATAAGGTTTTATGATAGAAAAATTGATTTGCTGAAAAAATTATGAAGTCTAGGTTATGTAGAATTTTACGAAATATTTTTTGTAGTAGTATAAAAAAAATTATAGATTTAAATACGTCCAAATTTCATGTTAGATTGAATATGAGACACCAATTCCAAAGACTAAGAAGGTCGTTCCAACGTTCGAGACACTCTTTTTAGAGGTCGGGATGTCCGTTTCTAAGGTCGGGATACCCATTTCAAAATCTTTTGGATAGAAAATGATCGTTTTGACCCCAAAACAATTCTAAATATTCACAAATATCTTTAATGATATTTAATATATAGAATCATTATTATGGACAATCAAAATAAGCATCTAAGGTTTGTACAAAACTCAGCATCACCTCATAATATTAATATAACGGTTTTTCACGAAGTGCGAACAAACATGTTTAACTCTGTAACGCGAAGAAATATTCATTAGGCAATGCATTAGTATGTGAATCATAATATATTATAGGAGGTGGAGACACTGCTTGTTAACACATAAAGAAAAAGTCGAGCGTGTGTGTATGAAAAGAGATGTAAGAAGGTAACACTTAGATTTATTGTGTATAGAGATGCATATTATTATACCGTGAGTATAATAATATTGACTGTAACTGGTGTGTGCCGTGATAAGATAATATGTGTATTTATGTTATGACTTGATTACTTGCTTAAGATTTTCCTTATTTTCTTTTAGAAGAGGAATAAAGATTTCAAAGGTTTCTTGAAGTGCTTCATTCAATTCTTCTATAGTAGCCTCTGAGTCAGAAAGATTAAATACCTGCTTTTGTTCTTCTTCTTTTGGCATGAGGCATAGCTGAGCATTTGACATGATATCTTCATCATCAGAGTCTGTGCCGCTCCATGTCTTTGCTGCATATGCCTTGCCTCTTTCCTTCTTTCCAAGGGTGGCCTTGTTGTGGTCCTTCTTGAATTTTGGTGCCGATTAGTCTTGGGTTGGTCGTCTGCATTGAGCAGCAAAGTGTCCTGGTTTGCCACAGTAGTAGCAGACTTCCTTGTCTGCATCTTTGTTTTTCGAGGGAAAGCTTTTTTTGAAGGTTCTCTTTTTGATTAGCTTCTTGAACTTCTTCCCCATCAGTGCCAGTTCTTCTGATAGATCTTCTTCACTTACAGACGAGGTGTCACTATTCTCCTCTTCTGCCATTGATTTCAGGACTCTCTCTTGAGCTTTGAAAGCCAAAGTCTTTTTCCTTGCATTATCAATCTGCTTCTTCTTCTCAACTTCAAGATTATAAGTGTGCAAAACACCATAAAGGGTAGCCAAGGACATCTTTGTTAGATCATTGGATTCTCTTATAGCAGTTGTCTTTGTGTTCCAGATTTCAACAAGAGATCTCTAAAACTTAAGATTGACTTCCTTATTTTCGAAACTCTTTCCCAAGGTTTTTGAGATTATTGATGAGAATGTTGAATCTTTCAAAGAAGGTTGTCAGATCTTCATCAGACCTCATTGAGACCAGCTCCTATTGTTATATCAATACATCCTTCTTATTTTCTCTGATCTCATTAGTTCCTTCGTTTCTTAGCATTAAAGCTTCTTATACTTCATTTGTTGTCTTGGTATGAACCACAATTTCAAACATGTTATCATCTAGGGATTTGAAAATTTGGTTTAGATCTTTTCTCCCAACCATCTCTAGATCCCAGTCTTCTCTGGTCCAGAGGGATTTTGGCCCTTGTATTTCTGTTGTTGGGTTCTTTGGATCTGGCATCATTGGTCCAGACTTTAATGGTTTTTTTCTGCGGAATACTTGTTTTGTTCAGACTATTGTTCTTTGCAGACTAGATAGTCTGTAGATAACAATTGGTAGTCTGCGGTAGAGACTTTAAAACTCTTTGAGTTTATCCCTTTCAGGCTATGATGATCTATTAGAGACAATTTTAAATATCAATGTAATGAAAAACAATAAATAGACACAATATTTATATTGGTTCAGACACTCGATATCAAATGATGATCGAGAGCTTAGTCCAGTCTTTCTTTAATGACTAGTGTAGTCAATCCAAGAGGTGAGTATCACTATCTCCTTGTTTTTGTTTACAAGAAACTTTCCTTTTACAAGTTATCAAACTCGTATGAAAAACAAAGAACCTAGAGATTTTGCACAGATCCGAACTCTGAACTCTACTCCAAGATTTTGTTCTTCTGCAGACTAGTGACACTTTCGATTGTATCTTCACGACTTGGCTTTCTTGAGTAATCTTTTTGTTGTTTGATTGCTTTGCACTCTTTTGCTTTTGATAAGATAGGTTAATTTGCTTTTGATAGTGACACTCTTTTGATTGCTTTGCACTCTACTCCAAGATTTTTGTTGCTTTTCGAACTCTCTTTCCAACGCACTATTCCTGACAATCCACTCATGTTCCCCATTATCTCATTTCTGATGTTGGCAGACCACTGGTCTCTCCACTATCTCGTTTCTGCAGATGACGGTCCACTAACTCCAGAATTAGTACCGTTGGTACTTTAACTTGAATCTTCACTTGACTAACTTCAACCATCTGACCCTACACCGACAATCATCTCTACTGCAATTCAGATTACTGCATGATCTCGTCTGCATACAGTCTCTGTTGTAACATCTCGTCTGCACAGTCTCTGATTCAGTTTATGTCTTGCTTCATCCAAAGTCTTCGTAGTAATATGCATCTGGTGGTCTGCACTATATCTCTGCATCTGCAACCATTTGCAATCTTGCATCTAACCTAAACTGCAACTACCTACCTGACTTCTAACCCGAACATCCTAACTATATTACAATTAATACATTTAAGTTTTGTTACATCAATTTCTATACAAACGAAGGGATTACATATTCCTATCACAACCTACTTGTTATCACCCACATAAATGTATCTTTCACCATCACTCGGTTTTTGACAGCTCAGACAACCCTATATAGACACACTTATATGAGTAGTAGTACCAGAATCTACCCATCAAGTATCTTTGGATATCGAAATTAAATTAAACCTCAGAACAAATAAGAGCAAGAGACATATCCTTTTTCGCACATCAAGAATGATATTTGGTACAATCTCTGTTCTTGTGATTAGTCCCCTTATAAAAGAAGCAACCAGATTTCGTCATTTCAACTTTATTTTCCTTATTTTGCTTCTTCTGTGGTCTTGAGATTGCAGGTTCTTGATTTTTTTCTTTTTCTTTTATCCTTAGAGCCCAATGACAAATGAGCCCAATATCTTGCTTTATTCTCTATTCCTCTTGCACACAATGTGAAATGAGCTCATCAAGAGCTCATTTATCCTTTATGCAGTTGTAACTGACTTTAAACTAATTGAATTGTGTAGGAAGAGCGATTAAAACTAAATACACATGCAATTCCTCAGGTAATACCAGCTTGAGTGTCTTTATTTTTGAAGCAGTATGAGACATTTTCAAAATTTACTCCTTTTTGTTCCCTTTGCCTTTATACCTCATGGAAACAAGATTACTCAAAAGAGTAGTAGTTTCAGCCTTTTTGTTTTTTGCAAAACTTTTCTCAAGTTCGACAAGGAACGATTTAACATTAACCTCTTCAGACATAGTGTCCCTGAATGACTCTAGAGTTACACGTTTCATGATCATAAGACTCATGCGATTTGAGTGTTCTCACTTCTCTCTCTCCCTCTTTTTATCAGGGGAGTAGGTCGCTCAATCCGAATGGCAAGGTTTAGATATATGCAACCGAGAATTATCATTACGTTCTGTTTTCATTCCTTAAAGTTTGTGCCGTTAAAGACATGGATACTGTTAATGTTTGTAGATATTATAGTAGCAGAAATATTGATTGAAAAGAGCGAAAGATAATATAAACAACAAGCTCGCAATTATTACTTAAATATAACTTTAATTTACAGATTCAAATAATGACAAAACCCCATCACAAGATACCTAGTACAATATTGATTTTAATCTTTTCACAGAAAATCAACTTGTAAGTGGTACTCTTGTGTAGTAATTAAATATTGACAATAAAATCCTGTCAACATCAAATCTTTTTTTGGATCGACTTAACATTCACACGAAAAACGTAATAATTGTCACATATTTTTTTACCACAAGCATGTTTGAATTCCAGTCAAATAGCAACCTTCCTTTGGGCCGATTGCTAAACACATGGAATTGAAACACACACAAAACATTTTAATATTTTAGATTAATCAATTTATATAAAAAAGGTTACTTTGTCAACATATTATTTCAATTAACTAATCTAGAATATTAGACATACAATATATATATATATGCCACTATTGTCAAGTATTGAATATGAATCCATAATTTTATATGTATATCATTTAAATATTTAATAAACATAAATCTGAATCAAACAAATAATGACATATGTAAATAAAAAAAAAAAATAAAAACAAGAAGCACAATATTTTTTTTTAAATATCTAAGACCAACTGAATCTTATCTCAAAAAATTTTGTAATTATCTTATCTCAATCTCCACCAAGAAATAATTCGATGCCATCTCCAGCCACCAGGGCGACAATATCAGCGCAGGAAACAGTTGAAGGGCAAGTATTTTCAATGGATTTCTTGATGGTTTTGATATACTTGAAGTTCCTCATTCCAAAGTTCCTTATAGAATCTTTTTCCGTGTATCTTGTCCGTGTCCAATAAGATTGATGCATCACAGGACTTAACGATACAGTCGTGGAAGATGGTTCGAAGCCACGAAACAGCAGTGTTGTCGTGCTCATTATACAATTTGGTAACTTGGTCCTTGATTATTTGTGCACAGGGGTTTTCTTCATGTGTAAGGTTGAAGATAGATTCTTTTCAAATAACCCAATCTGATATCAATTATTGGAATAAATCCTAATAAAACTGTAACCTTCATATCGAATTATTTGGACTAGATCATAAGCGGAAGCGGAAGCGTACCTGAATCCATAACAGCAGCACAACCGGGGACCATAATCCTCATTTGTTTTTATCCCTAATCAGTCCATCATTAATTATGAATAAACACATGGTATCTACACAATTGTGCCCTATATTTTATAAGACGACATATTAACCCATTTAATATTAATATCCGTAGGATTATCAATATTTGGATCAAACCGTAAAATAACACATAACATACAATTCATCCATATAGTTAAATGGTTCATGTAGACGTAGAGTCCACTAATAATACATTCCAGGCTTGTGATTCTTCCCTTGTCGGTGCTCTAAGTTTAAGACCGAAGCATGGATGCTATAATATCCGTGTTAGTGATTGAAACTTTGTAGCTAGAATATTTTAGGCATATACTTGGTGAAATAACATAAAGCTTATTTGATCCTCCGACCGTTTTGGATGTTGTTGTAGTCGCTAATATCAATATTCTTATCATGATTGTCACGCGTGAGGCGTGTCTATAGTTCCAATAGTTATGATGTGTTTATAGTTCCAATAGTTATGATGTAAAATATATCGGGCATAAATGCGGCAAGAGATATAACATCAAGCAATTGCAGTCTGCATTTCATCGAGAAAAAACCCCAATCTTCGAGTTATTAATGACGCATGCACGAAGTTAATTTGTTCCTTTAGTTAAAATACAGTACTCTATTTGATCAAAAAATAAAATAAATAAATAATTAAAACAACATACCTATATGTATCTTATGGTTGCTGCCTAGTTTTTCACATTGTTTTACGTCCTCTGTTCATTGACGAAATTATCTGAATTGTTGTTTTTGTTTCGAATAACTAATGATGGAGGACGACGAGGGTGTGATTTTTGTTCATGTCGATGATTGGGGTATTTTCAAACCAACAGATGATCAGTCCATCGACTATCTATGCAGACGTAACAAACTCTGCCGTGGGATGATTCAAGAGATCGATGCGAGCAACTTCTACGAAGAGCATCCTATGTACATAAGTACGACAATAGTACAATTTATGTCTCCTTTGAGGAACGCTTGCGACAACAATGTCATCGGCAATGACACGATTACTTGAATAATGAGTGATTCTAAGATATGTGTAATAGTGCAATGTTTCATACGTATATTTCGGCTAATCGTGTTTTCTTCTGTTCTAGTGACAAAAATGAAAACAGCGAGTGCAGTTTCCTTCGAGGAAGGAGAATGCTACATGTTTATTGAGAGATCAAAAGACGAGCATCCCCTCGATGACAAGAAACGAAAGGTACACGATGGCTCAG
This sequence comes from Drosera capensis, assembly GCA_001925005.1. Classification (NCBI taxonomy): domain Eukaryota; kingdom Viridiplantae; phylum Streptophyta; class Magnoliopsida; order Caryophyllales; family Droseraceae; genus Drosera; species Drosera capensis. The sequence continues at coordinate 162,040 of LIEC01006116.1, forward strand.
GCGCTTGGACGCGTAGGAGCCGAGAGACGTTTCTGGGTTATGATGGAAAAGAAGTTGCTACGAAATCAGAGTTCATATTCAGTTCTTCGAAGGATGATGGAATAGTGGGAAACTGGTTAATGGAAGAATATGAACTTGCTCGGGCACAGGATAAAAAATCCAAGGTAAAAGTTCCTATATAACTTATTCATGAACAGTGAACTTTTCCACGCAACGATCTCGGTAATGTCACTGTATCTATACCTCGGACGTGGTTACATGACAGCTTATAGTTACCTTATAAATAAAGTGTTCAAGACTTGGTTTATCAATTAAATGGTAATCTTCTGATGAATTATGACTTTTTTTTTCATGTTGTTTTCTCTTACAGTATAAAGTGTGGTCGTTCGTGAAACTTTTTGAGGGCGGATTGGATTCGACCATGAATCCTAATTATATGGACGAAATCCTGCACCGTTCGATAGCATCATCGTCAAAAGGAATCAATGCATCATCAGCAATAGGAATCAAAGCATCATCCTCGAAAGGAATAAACAAAATGAACATAGAAATGTTGAAAAGGAACGTTGATTAACTATTATTTGAAATGGATGTATGTTACTTGATGACTGTTTGTCAGATAGATGATAGCGTTAGGAATCAAGACGCTACATAACGATTAGATTCCCGATGTCTGAATCGGCTAGTAATTCCTTGCTTGGATATCACTTATTTGAGACACAAACTTGATTTAAAATGCAATATATGCATTCTGCTTATAAGCAATTATAAACAAGGCCCTGTCGAACACTCATCTCGTCTAAGAAAAGACCTCATAAACTGGCTTGACCGGTTTGTAATCAAGATGGCGACAAATTTCTTGAATCGATCGAGCTACCAGCGAACAAGCAAACGACAGTGAATATCGCGACAGAATAGGCAAACCAAAATCTTGCTGATTACCTTAAGCATATATTTCATCATGTTAGCCTATTTTCAAACCAGGATGTTCAAGACACCTCTATAATAAGGAAAATCGCAACCAAATCTCGGAATTTCGAGATTAGGTATCAATGTATACTATTTCTATTCAAAGAATGGTTTCTTCTTTCAAATATAATCATGCAAACAATGTTGATCACCTACATGTCTTTTCCATCGAACGCTGCATGTATATACAATTCATATACCCATGAGCCCTGACATGAAGTTTTCGTGCACTTCAAGCGCAAAATCAACATCGAAACAATCGCGCATGGAAGGATTTAGATTTCTCATTGGCTGTTTTACTGTCGCGTTGCTTGGTATTGGAGCAGTAGGGTGGGATGATGCTCATGCAACCTTCTATGGTGATTTGAGTGGTAATGTGACAATGTGTAAGTATCTAGTTCTTCTCTTCTTGGCTTCTTAGTATATTCATCCTGTTCGAAAACAATAGCTTGATATCTTCATCTACAACGCGAGAAGGATCTCTTATGTTCATTTTGAAGCGATGATTGACGCGGGTTGTGTCATGGTTTCTAGATGGTGCATGTGGATATGAAAATCTATTTCAACAAGGATATGGCCTCGAGACGACAGCATTGAGCACTGCTTTGTTCGATAATGGAACCGCTTGTGGCGCCTGTTTCCAGATAGTATGTGCCGATTCTCCATGGTAAAATCCAAATGAACCATATATCCTGATATTATAACATCTCGTGTTATGACGAGAATTTATGATCGTTATGATATGTTATCAGGTGCTTAAAGGGAACAAACTATATCCGAGTTACGGCAACCAACTTCTGCCCGCCTTCCAGCGGCCCGCAAGCATGGTGCAATCCTCCACGAAAGCACTTCGATCTCTCACAGCGAATGTTTCTCCGGATCGCCAGGTACGAAGGTGGGATCGTCCCTGTTAAGTACAGGAGAGTCTCATGTGTCAAACAAGGCGGTATCAAGTTTGAGCTCCATGGGAACCCTTACTGGCTACTTGTCCTGGTGTACAATGTCGGGGGTGTAGGCGACGTATCGGAGGTGAGGATCAAGGCGTCGAACACGGAGTGGATTCAGATGTCGAGGAACTGGGGACAGAATTGGCAAGCATGGGGACAGTTTCAAGGCGAGAGCTTGTCGTTTCATATGACCGTCAGCAATGGGAAATCTTTGACCATGGATAACGTCATCGCTAGCAGTTGGCAATTCGGGCAGAGCTACGAAGCAAAAGAGAATTTTCACGGCCCTAAGACAACATGACCGATATAGAATTTTCATTGTTTTAGTTTAGTGTGCTCTTTGTGTACTCTCAACTTTACAGGCAAAATATAAGGGGAGTCAGTAGCACGATAAATAATCCGATGACAAGTGACAAGTCTACGGATCCCATGTTGTTGGTGCTATAGAGATTTTGAGCCGTTGGATAGTTGTTTTCCTTAAAACTCGTTTCAGAGCTTTCTTGATTTCATCCAAGCATGGAAAAACAATTACAACATGTGCTGTACATTTCCTTTAGCCGGCGGATCGACACCATAAGTCTACTGTTTGACAATTGCGACTGGGATTCAAAAAATAAACCTTAATAAAAATAATCTCATAAAAAAATAGTCTACTGTTTTTCTTGTTCGGCCCCTGTCAACTCGAGACCGGCTAGTCATCGCGAGCTCCAAAGCGGAGCACGCAAAGGACTTCCTCCTCACTGCCCCCATCTCGGGCTTGAGCAAGAAGATGCGCCCGGTCGAGTAAAGAGCTGTCTTGAAATACCGCCTGATGGCCCCACTCTTCGCGGAGAACTCGGTCTGCCCTTGTTGCCGCCAATACGCCCTTGACGTTTACGGGGATCACGCTGTGCACTGCGCCAACTCTCCTGGGGTAAAGAATCGTCATGACACTATCCGAGATGTCCTATACGACATCTGCCAGAAAGCCGGCATCCAATCGCACAAGGAAGCCGAAGTTACATTCTTGCCTGAAGGAAGTCGTCTCCGTCCGGCTGATGTGCTACTTTTCAACTGGGAACAAGATCGACACAGTTGTGTGGATGTTACATGTGTCTCCCCTATGGCACATCCCAGTGACGGGAAAGGCCGCTGAGGACGCAGCGGTCGGTAAGGTCAAAAAACACGAGGAAGGTTGTCGTGTTAACGAGCACACTTTCATCCCATTCGTCACCGACACCTTTGACGATCTTGCCAAGAATGCGGTAACCCTGCTGAACCGCATCTCCAAGGTAGCCAACGCAAATACACCTGCCCCTAACCAGCAAATGCCTTTCATCCGAATCGGGTTTGCACCCAAAACGGAGTCACCGCGTCAATTATGGCGCGGGTGGATGATGACTTTATTTAAATCTGTAATTTGTTCTTAAATTTCAAGTTACCCCACTCTTACTCCCATAAAAAAATTATACCAATAAAAAAACCCCCGGACCACCAAACAAAAACAATCCTAAACCATCAAACAACCTGAACCATTGGATCGAAAATAACGGTCCAGATTGCAGCTACACTTGTGCTGTTGCTACAGCAACATCCGCGGATGCAATTCCTTAAAAAACGAGTGCACAAGAGATGAGAGCAGCACCTAACAGCACAATATGTGTGGATTGTCGAGATTTCTTTCTTCAGGCAAAATGACCTCAGAAAGACGCATGGTTTCTGGCTTTTGTCAATCATGACAATCACGGGATCACATTAACCTCGAAAAGACGGGACATATTGGAGTCCTATGCGTTGAACAGATCTCCTCAGTTCTGCGTTCAGCTAATGCAACTAATAAGCTTACCTGACTCCGAGTAAGGAGAAATAGAGGTCAGTTTGAATTGGATATATACATTCTCAGCTCAGGTTAAGTATATGCTCATCGTCTACTACGAGTTGTTGTCCAACTCAGACTCGCCTCATTCTCCATTGTCACAATGTTAAACTATTCTCCATTATTGGTTAAACTACTCAACCGCAAACAAGGTTCTCAGTTAACATATCAGTATCACTGTCTACCAGGGCAGCTTGCTACATTATCGTGGGAGAACACGTCCACCGTGCCAACACCTTGCTTAAGCAAAGGATTGTAAAATCTGAAACAAACCAAACTCCGTTGATGATTCAAGCTTAGTCTTTGCACCACTGGCCCGGTTCATGAAGCAGCTTCGTCTCATGTTCCTATTAAGATCATACATAACCATTACACACTGGAGTCAGGTGAGTAACGATTCCGATCTGCGAAGGGAAGGAAAGTCAAGCAGGCAAAGGTAGTGACCGGTTTAGCAAAATATTTGTCATGTCTGACCTGTGCACTGATGATCATGGTGTAGCTTCAACATCTGCTTTTATAAATTTCCATGAACCATCATTTTGCTTCCTCAGAGCATAGCTGATTTTGTAAGTGCTGTAACCATTCAGTGAAGAGAACAACAATAGAAAGACAATCAAGAGAAGGTAAAAGGGGCAAATTGATCCTTCAGAAGAAACCGAAGCAGAAAATCCATATTGGCCAAACTTTCAAAACCTTGTCCAATATTTCAAGGCTAGAAGAAAAACTGCAATGTCAAGATAGTAGGAAACACACACCTGTAATAATTTGGATTCTTTTCTTGAGATTCGCCAACAAGCTCAGCAGCCTCCTCCAGCAAAACCTCAATTTCAGCCCTCTCTGGACCCAAACTATCACAGAGGATTTCGGCTCGCAAAACAGATAACTGAAGCAAAACAAATCTCCAAAAGCATGACTTGTCATATGCCGCATCAGCCAAACCTTCCCACTGCAGAACAGACATCTCAAAATTCAGGTCGTATGTTTTCTATACTATTATGTATTTCATATTGATGACCATCAACACAAAGAAAGAGGCTTGTTCTGTAAATGCTACCTGGTGCAGCATGGAATCGTCGAGAACATCAGTCAGCAAGTGAACTTGATGGTTGGGACCAAGAGCTTCTGCTTTAATGCTTTGCCATTGCCTAACAAGAGCTTCTGCCTCCTCAACAGGCATCACTCTACTGCGTACTGCAGGCAGAGTCGAAGATAAGCTAGCAGTGAGACACGAACCTTTCTGGCTTCGCCCACTTGAGGAATTCCTGAGACTGGAAAAAGCCAAGAAGATCAAATTCTTGATTCTATCAGCAGGGTAATCATCAGAGATAGAATCCCTCTTATAGGTGCTGAAGGATGAGTTTTCCATCTGGCATACCCTCCCAAGCCATTGTGCTGGAGGCAGCTTTCGACAGTGCATACCCATCAATCTACAAGTTACAAAAACAATGCAACCAAGTACAGCAACAAAAGTAGTTCCTTCTACAAAAAATTTAGGGATCGACGAGCTTTCCACATCCTGGTTGCGTCGAGAGCCAAGTTCCCTTTTAAATTGAACTGATGTCATATTCATGTCACTTTGGTTCTCTGCCCCTGTTTCCTGGGGTGCATTTCGCAGATTTGATGGAGCCGGCTGCTTCACAACAGGCCCAAGGTTGTTGTCAATTCTTCGATCAGATGAAAGAGCATGATACAACCGCCTCTGGCCTAAACCAGAAAGAATTTGTGGAGCACCTCTATTCAGTTTAGAGTCGTTGGCTTTATTGTCTCGACCGAAATATTTGTCCTGCAAATGCACTTTTTAAGTGTTTCCCCCGACAGAATCATCTCAAATTTCAGTATGGTGCATATAGAAACTTTACCAAAGACGGGGAACAATCTTGAGTGTCTGAAAATAAGCCCAACACAACGTCCTTCAACCATATCTCCTGTCAACTCCAGAAAATCATTTGAATACATACAATCAGAAAATCCTAACCACTTTCACCAACAGGCACAATAGTGACAGTAGATTATTGAAACCAACAACTAACTATACAACCATTAGTAATTCCAAAAGTAACAGAAAAATGCAGGGAAGGCAGCCATGGACTTTAATGGTGTCATAACACACAAAACTACTCTGTAGGACTAAAAGCATCAGAGTTTTAGTTTGGCGTGGGAACTGAAAAGTCATGATTTTCAAACAGTACATATGCTAACACTTAACAAACATATCTTGTCCAAAATACAGTAAAGATGGTGTTCCTTGAGGCATCCCATGGTCAGAATGCCATTTTATTGTCAAGATGGCAATCAAGTAATACAACCAATTGAAGGATAAATTGCGAGACATACCAAGGATGGGTTTGGAAGAGAAACTTCATTCTGCTTTGGTAAGACTGAGTTTTCTGATGCATGTTTGATACTCTTCTTAAGATGGAGAAGCTTTTCAATTTCGGCTTCATCGCCCTGGAAAACAAACTCGCTAAATTCACACTTTTTCTACAATTTAAGGATATGCATGATAGCTTGACAACATCAAATCATGACCTAGAGAGATACCTGCCCAAGAAGCAAAAGGCAAAGGGCTTCCTCAAATTTTAGGTCAATCCCTTCAGAAGCCATCAAACTTTCGCAGAGTGCTTTAGCTTTTGCAATCTGAGCAAGATAAGACAACATAGAAACAACCTTAGTGAAACATATCGAAAAATAACACTTCTTTATCCTCATGAACAGGAAAATACAAAATAATTGAACTTTCAACAATGAAGGATTGCGATTGAACACCGTCCAACAGACTAAGTTCAAGAAAATTACCAAATCTTTCTTTCTGCTTGAAAACCCGAGTGCGATATGAGCAACCAACACAGTGTAGAAACAACTGAAATCAATAACCACTCTCTGATTTTGACACTCGATGGATTTCTTATTTTTTCGAGTGACTGACAATTTATCCCAAGGGAGAAGCTCAACAATTTCACCTGCCGTGAGTTTAGCAAGTGCCTGGCTCAAGAACGATGGCCAATCATGGATGTTGCTAGCAGATACCACATCAAGACTTTGTATTAGCAGTTCACGCAGAGCTGCAATTGCCCCTTGTCTACGTTCGGAGTTTTCAGGCAAGGGAGGCAAGCACAGTATTTCTAGCGTGCAAGCAGGGGTAAGCTCCTCCAGAGACGCTTCTATCTGTTGATAGGAACACCAAGATAGTTAGTAATAAGACAGTGACGTGACTGGCGTCACTAGATAAGACATGCTAACAAAACATTGCACTTATCAAGGGAAGAAGGGGGAAATTGAAATAAGATTATGGCCTTCCTTGCCATAAAAGCATAATGGACGTAAGATAGCTATGTGGTTTATGATAGCAGGAGAAGACTAGATATTTGTGCTGACTAATATAGATTTGGTCCTATATGCAAGAACTCCTCTAACATAAAAACAAATGAATCCAAGCGAGCAAGATTCTAGACCATTCATTCCTTTGCTTCTCGGTGAAACAGAGAGGGCAAAGGGGATGACACAAGCTGACGAGCACAGCAAGTGAAACATTGATTAGAATCAGCAAGCTCCGCCATTGAATAGTGAACAACAAACAACCTCTGGCGACCATTTTCCTTTCTTCCAACGTAGGTATTGTGCTGATTACCCGAAAGGATAGATTGCAATGATTAATAGCATCAGATATCACCGATGTGGCCAAATAAAATATGCTAGAAATAACCTTCCCAGAACCACATAAAAGTAAAAAGAACAAAGAAAACAAAAACAAAAACAGAAAAATATGTAAGCTTCATATAAGTACCGGTTAGAATATAGCCCTGCCCTCAATCTCAAATAGGTATGGGTCAAAGGACTCTATAATTACCTGAAAAAGAAGTTTAATTTTGCCAAGGGAAGCTTCCCTCCTGAGAAGACGTTGAGCCTGAGCAAGAGCTTCGAAGCCTTGAGAGATGTGGTTCTTCTCAAAATTGATCTTGGCAACTGCACACTTCGAGACAGCAACCATAATAAGGAAAGAACAAATAAAAGAGCTGCTAAAGGCTATGAAGCTTTAGGGATCTTCGAGGTTTATCTTACTTCTGCAAGCGCCATTGACAAAAGTAAGTCATGGGAATATGGCCTGGAATTTGGATACTTAAGGGCCGCTTGGCCAATGTCAAGTACAAGCTTCTGTTCTCCAACCTGGATGAGTAAAGGTTAGCTCGAGGCATTGCATCTAGTACAAATAAATATCTTTTTCTCTTCCATAACTATATCACCAGTATAATCTGCAATTCATATCTCCCATGTGAAGGATGCAAGTCAAGCCTACAGGTTTAACTAAAGACAAAAACAATAAAATATTATACTAAGAAGAGGAAGCACTGATCGTTGTCCTTCTCTTGTAGGAAACAGTAATCTTATGAAGAATGAAAACCCCAACAGTTCAAGACAATGCAAGCGGCTGACAGAGATTAGTCCCTAACTACCTTGTCTAAACTCTGAATCCTCAAACCAAGATAACCTAAGCTTTAAATGAACTTTCTATTATTCAGCTACTGAACCTAAAGCTTAGAAACCTATAAGCTTAATCCTATGACCTATGTTTCACAATTAAGTCTTCAACATAGGATCAGATGCAGTACCTCTTGGAGTAGGCAAAGAGCCCCAGTCAACCAAGCCCAAGGAATACGTAAAGAGGATTTGGGGGAGATTTTGTCTTTCACGTTACCAGCATATTCTGGTTCAAAAAGCAGCTTATCCCTTACATCCATCAAGAGATCCTTACGCATAAAAATAGCAAAAAAGTTGACAGCGTAAGCAATCAACTAAAACAATGGAAAATTGGCCAATATGAATAGACATCAGTAACTTCAACCTGCCGCGAGGTAACAGCTTCCGTGGTATAGCCTTCCTCAATCTCAGCATTTCTCAGATTCAATACAGACTTTACAATCTGGTCCTTCTCTGCATTATCAGGAACACCAATAATCTGCATGACGTTAGTTGACATCAGCTCTTCATCAGGAGCCATTGTAAAAACAATATAACATTAAACATACTGTTGGAAAAGAATTACAAAATGTTATGAGCATGCAGGACATCTTAGGCGGCAAAAATAAAGCTAAATCTTCAGTCAGTATAGGACAAAATAAATGCACTACTGATTATTATTAAAAACTGAAAAGTGTACTATCACAAAACACAGCTGAACTAATACATATCAATCAGAATATGAAAATAAACCAGGGATAAAGGATATTTTCTATTTGACATGCACGGTCTGAAAAAAGCAATAAAAATCAAGTGAGCAGATGTAAAATACGGACAAGAAGCATTTAACAAGGCCATAGAAACCCTCTCATAATGGAGATTGCCCACCATCAAGCATTTAGCTAGTGTAAGTATTATAGGCTGTAACTAAAAGAAGAAGATATTTCGTCAACTACAACTGAAGAAATGTTGGGGGAGTGATATGGCATTAACTATATAGTACTGATTAGCTATTGTAGTTCACTTGCATGGCATCGACCCCATTCTATAGACTATTACACCCTAAACAGATCAGCCAAAATACAAAGACAGTCTCTTCATAAGCCCCAAAAAAAAAAAAAAACCGTTGTCAACAATTTTCCTCTCTTAGGTACTGCGCCAAGCAATAACCTTATGGCACAAGGTATGTAACTGCACAATCAGGCAAAAATGCAAGAACATTGCACGCTTGGAACATAATGGTCAAGATGACTACAACAAGCGAAAGTTATTGCTACAGAAGACTAGATGCGATTCTTTAGGTGACAACCAAGTTGCAGGCTATGATTGACAATATACAGCACATCATAAGAGATTAGGCTCACACAAGAGGTTAAATAGTGATATAACAAGCTCATCAACTTAAACCAAACAGACAGAATACAGAACAAGTGAATAACCAACAATAATCAGCGTATTCTCATCATTGACAAGGTCTAGCAGGTCGAATAGTCTTACCACACTCATGAGCAACAGAGAGACTATAGAATCAAATACATATTCTCAACACATCTTTGACACAAGAAAGGCGAGACAAGCAGCTCAAAGCCACTCCGAAACAATAACCAATCACTCACTACACCAATATTCTCCATCAACCACCCCATATTGTCAATTCAACCAAATTCACCACTACGACAACAATCACAATCACAAACACACCTGAAAAAACAAACACCACGTCGAATCCAACCAACAAAACAGAGTTGAAACAACTGGAATCAACCTGATAACAAGTAACAGGAATGTCGATCGTCGGATTCACAGAAACTCCTCCTCCTCCTCCACTCCCCTCCACAACCCTCAACGCACTCGCACTCACTCTCCACCCCTCCCACTCCCTCCCTGTCACCGAAACCCTAGATCGACTCCACCTTCGTCCAGATCCGTCCGTACAATGTAACCCAGCGGCGAAGGAGGACGGAACCAGGTGGAGCCGGCAGCCGTCGCAGGAGTGAGAACATGAACTAATCTCCCGCAACAACAACGAAGCGAATGACATTGTGGATCGAAGGGAATGTGTGAGATTTGGGGATTTAGGGTTTTGAGAGGGGATGATTCATTGTTGATTTTGGGGGAGTGATGATGAGAATGAGTGGAGCCGATAATGTCCGTTGGGGTCTTTTGGTGATTTTGACATCTTCTTTTTGGCTTTGACTTGGATCTTTCTTTTGTGAATTGGGCGCTTCAAGAGCTACTGTGCTCAGCCCAAGTTTTTTTTTTGTTTGATTTGATTTGATATAATTATTTAAAAATTTAATAATAAATAAATATAAAATTTTATTCGGTTTAATAATCGAAATTGAATGTAATGAATGTATATATGTTGGGTTTGAGTTTGTTTCGGTAGTTTCGATTGAGGCTTGATGAAGGCTATAGTTGACGGATTTGAGTGATAATCAATGGTACGCCTCAACTCAAATATATATGTATAAGAGCCTGTGCACTCTATTTTCTCAAAATATGGAGAACCAGTATCTCAAACCCTACTGCTCCAGTTCGGTGTTGAGAAGCTCAAGTGGACTTTCTCTTGTGCAATCTCATTTTCTCAATTTTCATCCATTTCTTTTTTACCTTTTTTAGTCTCTTTATTGTGGGAAGTCTCTCAAATTTTTGATGTCTCTTGTGCAATATTTTTGATGTGCACTCACCAATTTCTCTCTCGCAATCATATTTTCACAAGTCAAATTAATTAGATCGATATTGATGAGTAACCTTAAAATGAACGTAATCTCTTTTTTAAGCTAAGAGCACAAGTTAGCGTCTGCAAATGTTATAAATCATAAGCTCAAGTAGTCTCGCTCAGTTCAAATCGCATGCGAAAGAAGCTCCACTTTGGCTCCTTCAAATATTAAACTAGCTGAACATGGAAGAGAAAAATTAAACTCGTGTAGTTATACGAACGATTTCGAACAACCGTGAGCTCATTTAGCTCGATTAGCACAATTTTTCACACTTCATTTGATTCGATTCAACTTAAACCAGTCCAGTAAACTTGGTAAGTGACTCTTTGTGCAGCTGAATAATCATAAAGAGAGTGAAAAGAAACATGCAAGACACTAACTAGATTGATAACAGACTGAATCAAAACAAAGGAAAACTACAAGAGCATTAAAATGGTTCTTCTTCTAAATCAAGCTAAAACATTCCGCTTCGACTTTGATCATCATAACCATCTCGGCGAGCAGGATGAGCTTTTTCTTGGTTCATCATCGTCCTCCGTGAGTTATGACAAAATATTGTTTTTGATAATGAAAATATTATATATGGCTTACTCCTTGAAAGAAACACATGGTTTTTCATAATTCTCTTTTGATCTTCAGATCATTCAATCTTCATTGTTAATCACAGGCATCGGACAAACAAAAAATATTAATATACCACCGAAGTAATATACCAAATAATAGTTGGTTCAAACTAGGGCTAAGATTATTTTACGTCAGTGAATCTAAAAGCTTAGTTACACCATTTACTTGCCTTCTATTTACAGGAAATCTAATGATCAAGAATTTATGTTATTAATTATTAATCGCTATCTTTGAATTTCCATATCAATCTACTTTGTTTGTTTACTTTTTATGGTTTATTTTATTTTTCATGAAACCATTATTAATTTGATTCTCTCTTTTTGTTTCCTTTCAAATTTCGGAAAAAAAAAAAGGCACATGAGGAGGAGGAGGATCATGCGACCAGCTGTATTTCATCACAACATCAAGCATAGAACAGAAGCAATACGGCACTGCCATGGTTTATAACTGTATTTCATAGTTAATTTTTAACTTCAACTGTAAAACAAAATGGAAATTCGCAGTAAAGTTCAACAGAATGTAAAACCAAAAATCAAACTACATGATAGCAGGGAACCAGTATCGGAAGGGAGGCATATCAACTTGACTTGGGCCGAGGTCCGAGGTAGTTAGTCACCAATCCCATGATTGCAAACCTGATATCCAGACAACGAAATCCGTTAGAGAAGCTCTAGAATGTAAATAATATGGATTCAGAAATACGAGCACTGGACGAACTAAAAGCATGCCAGTGGAAAATAGTCACAGTGCGAGAAACTATGACATGTCATTTTGTCTCCTTTGTGCTATTGTCCAGGTGAAAAGCAAACCCCTAAGGGAACCATGTAAGTAATGCTTGAGGAAGATGTTATACAACTCCATCCCATTAATCAATATTAGGGTTGATAGGCTAATTCAAGATACAAAAAGAAATGGGCCACCATCGAGAAAAGCACTCTGCGAATATCATCGACCATAGCTTCAACACTTCATGTAGTCTTCCTAATAACCCAAACTTCTACAGCCAAATGTGAAACTCACATCATTGCCATGGAGACCTGTTTGAGATCAGTCTCAATATTCCTCATACTGGCCAACGACTGGGCGCAAAAGATGATTGCGAGCCACGAACATAGCTTATACTGCAAGAAGACAGCACAATAACTCAACGAAAAAAACGATTGCCTTAAAATGTGAACAAAAAGCATTAGTTACTCCCACAGCCCCACTCCCACTTGAAATTGAATCCAAATTAGCAGCAATATATAGGAAGCTGGAACCAATATATGAAAACACAATGACCACTTGAATCAAGAAATCACAGCTGAATCTTATGTGATTTAAACCACAAGCACAGTAACATGAATTGCCAAAAACCTATGGAGTTTTACTTTGCTTGTTGAACTGTCTTTCTCATGACATGATTGGGCTACCCAGTGTTCGCCCCCCACCAACATCACAAGCGGATACCTAATATGATCCCAAGTCCCAAAATTTTACAGGTAATGGCAATCTGTGTCCCTTTGCACAAATTTTGATGTTATTCTCACACAGTTTTATGCTATGAAATAACATTTTCACGATTCTGCAACAAAGGGCTCAACATGCTGATATATAGGCATGAAGGCCTTGACATCCTACTTGTAGTCGTGATATTAACATTCACGAGTAAACCACTTAAATGAGTCAACCCGAAATCCCTGACAGTGCTACATCCATAATAACTAACTGAATAGCCACAATGACAAAGAATCGCCCTTCCTGCTCCACAATTCAAGTACTGTGTTTTCCCAGAGTGGCACAACGCAAGTGCACATCCTCATGGCATTGTACACAATATCCTTTTTCTATGATGCATCACACAACCACCTCAGCTCGACTCTCCTTTAAATACCTCAAGGTCATAAGCAGGAATAATCACACACACAAAACAAAAAAACAAAACAACCCGTAATTGTTCGCATTCATTATCTTCAACATTAGTTTACATAATTGCTGAATTCTCCAACCCACTCGCATCTTTCATACCAGAAACAACACCTTAGATGAAAATATGTCACCAGTAGTGCTCCAAGTACCGAATCCTACTAATAACAAAGTCTACCTGGTAACCATCCACCACCTATCTATGCTCAGAGTAACATTCCCTCCATCCCATAAAGCATGTAGTCCTATACAGTAAGTGCACTATTCATTATGTATTTTGATGTGTTATCTTTTATTACTAAATGATAAGGTATGAAATTTATTTTGGTCTAGATTTACAGTACGTAACTTAAACCGTCTTTGATGTTTCATGATAAATTTATAAAAATCATTGTTTGGTCGTACCATAGATCATTTGTAAAACGACCAGCATTATGGTCTACGTGGCAAATATCCCATGTTTTATGGGATGGAGATAATGCAAATTACAAATGATGTTTCAAACTTTATTTATTCAAATCAAAAAAGCAAAACAACATAATCACATAATCCTACCAAGTGAGGGGTATGTGGTGGACGAAATATACATATTCTTATCCTTAATTTATCTTATGATAAAGATGCTGATTTGTGATGTGTGTCGAACCCCTACCCCATAGTTAGGACAAAAACGGCTTACAACTTAACCTCCTCTTTGATTTATCTATTCTATTCAGATCCAAATAAACCCAAAAAAACAACAAGCCCCCCAAACCCCACCCCCCCCCCCCCCTCCTCTTTGATTTATCTATTCTATTCAGATCCAAATAAATCCCAAAAAACAACAAGCACCCTAAACACCAAA